>SNQJ01S0117956.1:11531-31234 GCA_010110895.2 Picea sitchensis
ATAGGTGTAAATTTATCTGCAGATCAGTGTCCCAAGACACAAGAAGAAGAAGAGGACATGTCCCATGTTCTGTATGCCAGTGTAGTTGGCAGTTTGATGTATGCAATGGTTTGTACTAGACCGTACATTGCACATGAAGTGGGAGTTTTGAGCAGGTATATGTTAAAACCAGGGAAGGAGCATTGGACAACAGTAAAGAGGGTCTTCAGGTATTTGCGTGGCACTACTAGTTATGGATTGTGCTACCAAGGAAGACCAAGATTGGACAGAGCGTTGGATATACATGGGTTTGTTGATGCATACTGGGCTGGAGATCTGGATCATAGAAGATCTACAAGTGGGTATGTGTTTAACCTATTTGGAGGAGAAATCAGTTGAATGAGCAAAAGACAAGTTGTAGTGGCACTCTCAACTACAGAAGCTAAATACATGGCACCCACTCATGCAAGAAAGGAAGCAGTATGGTTACAGAAATTGTTCTTAGGTATTGGGTTGGTACAACAAGCAGTGATATTAGATTGTGACAGTCAGAGTGGAATCTTCCTGGCAAAGAACCCTACTTATCATTTGAAGACAAAGAATATTGATGTTCAATATCACTTTGTGAGAGACATGGTTGAAGAAAAGAAGGTGTTGCTTGAAAAGGTTGACACTTTGAAGAATGTTGCAGATTCATTGACAAAGTATATAAGCACAGAGAAGTTCTCCTAGTGTAGAGTAACAATGGCCATTGTTGCCTTTAATTGTTGACTATGTAATCATGTGAACCCTTGTATGAAAAGAAAACAACAAGTGGGATAATGTTGGGTATGTTTTATATTCTTTTCATGTGTGTGTGTGGGTGCGTCAGATTCAACAACTGCGTCATATTTGGGAGGTTTTTGCTATTTTTAGCGGTTTTCTAAATTAATATCGGATTAAGGGATTAGGGTTTTGGTAGCTACATAATACCTAAAATATTGTATATATTGTAGTGTGAATGGTGAAATTAATACAATGAATATTTGAAAGATGCGGCACCAAGGAAGGTTGGTTTTCTCCCGGTTAAGGGTTTCCACCGTAAATCTTTGTGTAGTGTGTGTATGAGCCATTGATTAATTTCTATTTTGATTAAGAATCTGTATGCATTTCTTTACTTCACAGGTTTAAAACTTACATAGATAATTTCTCAAGGAATGAAATCTACAAGTTACACAAAGAATATACTGAAAGTGTTGAAGGAAATCATAATTTTATTTCATATGCATATTTTACAAGAGTATGGAAGAGACAATTCAACAATGTTTGTATTCCTAAGAAGTCAAGGATGGAGATTTGCAGTATATGTTCTTCTCTTAAAGCAAGAATAGTTAAATCTGAAGGGGCAGAAAGAGGTATATATTTACAATTATTTCTTTTAAATTCGATAGTTATCAACTATGAAAACATATTATCAATATTTTCATTTTGTGTCATGTGCAAATTCTATAGTCAAAAAACTTCAAGAACACGGGAATCAACAATCAAGTGAAAGTCAAAAGTTGTACAAACATAGAAAGAAGTGTTATGATGCTCCAGATAAATATATCGGTATGATAATTGATGGCATGGACCAGAAAAAAAAAAAAAAAAAAAAAAAAAACACTTATGCCACATTTTTTTTGTACACCAAAAAATTTACAGGAAGAGAATTTCATTCAGTTTCACTTGGTTGGTTGTATGGTTTTTAATGGAACAATGTGTCCAAGGGTTTACTTCACAGCTCCAAATATTCATAATGATGGAAATCTGACCATCACCATAATTCATCATGTGATCAGTCACTGGTCTAGTAATGTTCCTCAAATTCTATATCTGCAATTGGACAACACTAGTCGTGAAAACAAAAATCAAATTGTGTTTGGATATCTCAGCATGCTTGTTGAATTGGAAATATTTCAAAAGGTTAAAGTTGGTTTCCTTCTTGTTGGACACACGCATGATCATATTGATCAAATGTTCGGTCGTTTTTCAGTAACATTGAGGAGGAAAAATGTTGGAAGCCTACAATCATTAATTGAATGTATTAAGAAATCATACATTCCAGAGCCTATTTTTCACATATTAGAAGAAACGGTTGACATGCGAAGATTTATCCAGGGATCACATGGTGAAGAAAAATGTATTGAGAAACTTAATGACATTAGCTTCCAACATCAATTTTGCTTGAAAAAAGTTGATGGGAAAACACTTATTGTTGGCATGTTTTCAGACAGAGGCAGAGTATGCTTGTTGTCATTGATGGAAAGATCAGAGATCATGACGATCAATCAGCACGACAATGGTGAACAAGAGAAAGTGGCAAGATCAGTATCAAAACGATGATGGCATGACAAGATCGAAAGCGTAAGCTCAACAGTGAAGAGAAACAATGATCGTTGGATCACCCATTTAGAAATTTCGATAGCCATCAGATCTGAACTCTGACAGGAGGAGCGCACAGAAGAGGAGAACAGATCTCAGGTGTCAAATATGAGCGCGAAGATCGACCGTTGTTGGATCTAGAATAATGAGAATGATCGTTAAGTACAAGGTGAGGCGGGCTTACAAAGTCCCAAAAGCAGGGGGACCGTCCATCATCGAGGAGGACACGTGGCGAACGATTGGAATTTTGTTGACTTGCACATTGGAGGATTCAAAGGAGCGTGGTGTGGAAACTCGCGATACGCGAAGTCGTGAAACGATCCTGGTCGTTGGAGCCAGAGGACACGTGGCAAAAGATCAGCACATGACAAAGGGTCCATTTTAGAGCTTCGCTGATCGGGAAATACAAAGGGAGGAGGTGCTCTAACCCCTCGAACTCGTGATATGCGAGGTCGTGAAACGATCTTGTCCATTGGAGACAAAGAACACGTGGCGAAATATCAACGCACGGCAAAAGCTCCATTTCAGAGATCGTGAATTGGGAGAGTCGAGATGCCTCAACACAGGAGTCTCAAAGTCACGAATTGCGAAGCGCTCGTTTGATTAGTGAGTGGTCATATCTTGTGGTCACATCATCGAGAGTTGGAGGAAGGAGCTAGTCCAACTAAGCTCCATTTCAGAGATCATGACTTGGGAGAGTCGAGATGCCTCATCACAGGATTCCTGAAATCGCGAGTTGCAAAAGCGCTTTATGGATAAGCTTTTGGTTACAACCAGTGGTCATGAGAAGGGAAGGAGCTAGTTGCTAAGCTCCATTTTGGATATCACAACATGGGAGAGTCGAGATGCCTCATCACAGTATTCCCGAAATCGTGAGTTGTGAAGTGCTTTATGGATAAGCGCTTGGTCATTGTCATGGGCATGTGAAGGAAAGAGCTTGCAAGTTGCAAGGCTCCATTTCGTGATCGAGAGTTGGAAGTGTCAATGTGACTCACAAAAAAATTCGTGAAACACGAAACTGCAAAGTGCCTCTTGATTAGGCCCGTGGTCATAGCCAGTGGGCATATGGGATAAATGCAAGACCCTGCGGATTTAATCCAACGGTGTTGGTTATTTGAGAATCTAATCGAAGGAATACTGTTGATCTTCACGATTAATTGTTCAGTTACGATTCAGTTAGCAGAACCGAATCATGGTTCTTGGATGGTTGGTGATTCAGTTGCTGAAGCGTTTTTTCCCTAGGAGATTCGAGGTGTAACTGAAGTGGTTGTAGTGCATAAAAGGGATATGAAGTGACTGTGTGGGGGTGGTTGTTCTCACTGAAAAAAATGAGGTAAACTGGGAGAAAGGAAAATTGCAGAATGCACAGTGTGAGATCAAACTCATAAATGATAAACAGAAGATGAACAACGCAGAAGAATAATGATGCAGAGAAGAATTGCAGAACCGAGAAGAACTGGCAAGAATTGATATATCTGTATTGGTGTTTATTCAATCATTTATTTATAAATAGGGTGGTAGGGTGGTGCTATGGAGGACTGTGGTCCTCTGATATTCAAGTTGGTGCTTGAATATTGGAAGTTGCATCTTCCATCTAGTTGTAGCTAGAAAAATAGGGTGGCAGGGTGGTGCTAGGGAAAACATAGAGTTTTATGTATGCAAGTTGGTGCTTGTATAAGTCCAGTTGGTGCTAGAACAATTAGGGAGTCGATGCTTCCTTCTAGTGGGTGGTAGAGAAGTAAGAGGATTGGTGCTCTCAGCAAGTTGGAGCTTGCAAAACAGAGGTGGTAGCCTCACTTTGAGTTGGTGCTCAAAGATAGATGATGTACAGAACTTAAAAGACTGCCTATCATTCAAAGAAGAAGAGGTTTTCTCCCTTTATGGGTTTCCTCGTGAAAATCTGTCTTTGTGTATATCTTATGTGTGACTGATGTTCTTTATTTATGTTGTTCATATCTTGTATAATATTGATGGTCACTTGGAAGAGATTAAAAATTATTTTGAATAAGTCATATATCGTTTAAGCTCAATAAAAATTGATTCACCCCCCCTCTCAGTTGTCTTAGTAATTTCAACACTTATTTGGGGCAATAAGTATTCAACTACTGTAGAATGGGGGCCTTCATCAGGTTTGGAATTTTTTGAGTTTATTCCAAATCGTCCAATATTTGCATCAAATTTAGTGTTATTACAATCAGTTGCCGAAATCCATAGTGCACGAAGGTGTAATAGAGATGTAGATTATTTTGAATGATTGGAGGAAATAAAAAAGTCCATTAAAGATACATATGAGTACTTTGATGTTGCTCATTATGTTTGGTGGGAGTCTTTTTTCAATGATCAAAGTGACATAATTTCAAACTCAACAAATGAAGATACATTATTTAAGACTCCATTTATTTGTACACAAAATAGGTCAAGTGAATCTGAAGAAAGAAACATTGTTGAACAACAGGAATCTCAAGATGCTATTGAGCTTTCATAGGTAGAGTAAAGAGAAGTGTATATTGGTTCTAGAAAATCATGTGCACAATGTGAATCCATGGAAGATCTTTACAGGGGTTCAACACAAGATATTAAAGAGGGTTGCATGATTGTAGTCTTATCAACTGAAGATCCACATGGTTATCAATTCTGGATTGCAAAGATTATAAGGATCGATAAAGAAAATATAGATGTTATAGCAGTTGAAGTGCATTGGTATGAAACAAGTACAGATGCATTCAATGATGTGTACAAGCAAGAGATGGTGGTTGAGAAACAAAACATCAGAAAGGGTAAAAATATAACTCGTCGTCTCACCCACCTCTTAAAATTAGAGGATGTTGGCATACTTGTCTATGACTTCAATTTGACAAAGAGAGGAACTCTTCGTTCCAGGACCATAGAGATTATCAAGAGGTTGCTACCGCAAGAAATAAGTGCAAGATGGGATTCTGTTGAACCTAGTCGTAGATCAAAGAGGCTTTTGACATCTAAAATGTTGGGCATACATGCAGACTTAGATGGTGCACTCATTGATAATAGAGAAGAATATGGATCATCTACATCTTCATCCAGTCATCCATCTGAAGACAATGTAAATTCTGATGGTGTGTCAGAATCCATGGATGATTTTGATTAAGTGTATGAAAAATTTTATGTATTTTTTATTAATATGATGTTTGTATGGTAACCAGAAATGAGTGTTCTCAGTTACATATGATCTTACATGAAGTTATGAATCATTTCTATGTTTTATGAATTATATGTTTTTATTATGGAGAATATATAACAAAATTTCTTAGCTCTTATGTTTTGAATATGGAAAATGTAACGAAATCATTTATGTTTCATTAAATGTAATTTGTATAGACTTGTTTATTTAAAATAAAAAAATATTTCGAAGTTATGTTGAATGTTGACATCTGAAATGGTGATATTTTCATGTCATTATGTATTATCTTGTGGTTGGAGTGATAAACTAACCTTTAAAAAGTAAATATTTAAGGGTTTATTTTACGATTTGGTTTATAGCAATGATAATGTTTTACACCACTTTCAAAAATGTGTTAATTTTTAGGTTTTGGTTGCAATAGTACTTGTCGCACTAGGATAAGGTTTCAAATGAGGTATAATTTTAACGTTTAGAAAAAAATATTTTTCTGTCAGTAGGACCATTCTTTGATTTAGGTGATTTTAAGGTTTTTTTGAGCAACTATATGCATGTTTTAGGCCATGCTTGAAAAAAGTTGTAATTTTAACCTAAAAAAAAGGGTGCTACCGGTAGCACCACTTTTTGATTTGAAGGTTAATTTTGTGGATTTTTATGCAAAAATATGGGTTTTAAGGGCTAGAGTTCTCGTTTTGAGGTCATAGTTCTCGTTAAGTTGGTAATATTGTTCCAACCAGAAAGAGGCTACAACCCCCTAATTCTCAAGCTCCAACCTGAAGGAAGCTCCAACTCTTTGTGTTTCGGCTCCAACTAGAAGGAGGCTACAACCCTCTTTCCTTGCCCCGTCCTGTCGCCCTAAATATATAAGTGTAGACCAACTGTCGCTACCACAATAACTGTCACTGTCACTGCCAGTGTTACTATCACTGTCATTGCCACTCTCTCATCAACTTGTAACATGTCACATCAACCTGTCATTGTACCATCAACCTGTAATTGTCATTGTACCATCAACCTATAACATGTACCATCAACCTGTGTTATACCAAAACCTATACCATATCATCCATCAATTGTGTACCAACATGTAAACCATACCATAATCAAATCATGTACCATGTACTAGAACATCAATCATATATAAAATCAGTACCATATACCATAGCATCAATCATGTATAGACTTGTACCATATCATCAATAAATAGCCTCATAGAACCAAAACATGAGCCTGATGCATATGCCACCATATAACAAGTGTATACCTCAACCATACCTCCACATCTCAAAGTTGAACCATAACAGTCATATCATCAATAAAGAGCCTCATAGAACCAAAACATGAGCCTGATGCATATGCCACCATACACCAAGTGTATACCTCAACCATACCTCCACATCTCCAAGTTGAACCATAACAGTCATATCATAACCAAATATAAAAATATACCTCTATCAACCATGTAGCCAAGATGTTCCTCAACCAAACATACCTCAAGCATGTATCATACCATAACCAAGTACAAAAAGCACATAAGCATACCATTACCTATGTAGTTGACCTGATACATAGTAGATCTGACCTGTAGGCTTACTTCTAACTTTAGGGACCTAGTACTAGCATTACCCAATCTTTGATGGGCTTTTCATAGATCTGTGACTTCCTCTTCTACTACCCGCGGATATCTGCTCTTTTCTCCACTGCAGCCCGTGTACATCCACGCTCTTCTGACCTGTAACTCGTAGATACCTCAGAAACTAAGGTTATTCACTTTTCCTACAACTCCGAGACTTCCACCTTTGACCTTCCTTCGCAACTTCAGACTTGCTACCTCAAACTCAACCTCGGATTTCACCAATAGATCAAAAGTTCTTCACAAGATAGATAATCAATAGAGATGTGCATGAATTGTACTTATAAAAGACTCCTTGAGGGATATTTATATTTTTTCTTGGTAACTTCTTTCTTTAAACTTAGGGGCTTCTTAACTTTCTTGTTACAACCACTTTACCCTTTCATTAAGACTTGTAATCAACTAGCGGCTTATTGACCATTCTTTGGGGCTTCTA
Organism: Picea sitchensis; assembly: GCA_010110895.2. Lineage (NCBI taxonomy): Eukaryota > Viridiplantae > Streptophyta > Pinopsida > Pinales > Pinaceae > Picea > Picea sitchensis. The sequence continues at coordinate 19,137 of SNQJ01S0117956.1, forward strand.
ACTTCACAAGGCCATAACTCCTCAACCATGAGGAACTACGTGGTATACCACCTATCAATGGAAATGACACGACAAGGACTATCCATCCATGAGTGAGTTACCTGCATTTACAGTGTCCTTCATGACCTTTTTCCTTGATCAACTTCAGGTTCCATAACCATACCTTTGGGGCTACCAGACTTCTTCAAGGGTTGTGACATCAATGACACCAATCTTTGAACAATGGGTTGAGGAAGTCAATATCTAAACCTTAGATGGCTATCGAGCCATGTTAAACATTAGGCCACTAGGAGGAGAAAGGGTTCCATTATTTGCATTGTATCTTGTTTCATAGATAAGCAAAACATCTGATAGTGGTATTCTGTGAGCATAACAAAGGAGGCGAGATTATTTAGCAGCCATACAAACCACAGTGTCAAAGACAATTCCACAGAGGGTGCATCTTCCCTTGTACTTGCATTTGAAGAAAATAGAGCAAAGCGGCCTCACCTTCTTGCTAGATTTTCTTCAGTATTAAGTTTCTCAAGACATTGTTTATTTGTGGATGGTGTGAGTATTTATTTATATTCTCCATTTTTCGCATTTAACCTATTTCATACATTTTAAACACAAAACTAGTAGTTAAATAATTTAAAATCTAAAGGAAAATAACCTTCACAATAAAGCAGTTTCCACATCAATATCTTTAATAATTTCTTTAATAAAGATACTTTATTATTATTTTCTAATAAATTTTAATCCTAATCATAATAAACATTTAGAAGTTTAAAAAACTCTTTACACAGTTTATTTCCAAAATTACAAACAACTTTATAATTATCTATTTGTATCATTTTTTATATATTAAAATTAATCTTTTTATAATATAAAATATAAAAAATGTTGTTTATTTCCAAAATTACAAACAACTTTATAATTATCTATTTGAATCATTTTTTATATATTAAAATTAATCTCTTTATAATATAAAATATAAAAAAATGTTGTTTGTATCATTTTTATATATTAAAATTAATTTCTTTATAATATAAAATATAAAAAATAAAAATCCCTTCAAAATGAAGCATAACAAATTAATTTGTATAAAAAAATACAATATATTTAATAAATATTAAATTTAATAAATACCGTGATATTTAACACTTAATAATAAGTATTAAATTTAATAAATTTTGACAACGAAAATAAGATAGAGTGTTTTAGAAATTCCAACAATGTTCACACCTCATTGGTTGCCACAACTGCTCCACCACTTCCATCCCACTGCCCACGCTTCCTCACTCGTTGCCATCCGAGTGCAGTTTGGGACACCCATAGGCATAAACCCAAGTAACGCAAGGCATACAATATTCAACTCAAATGATATTTCTATTCTCTCAATATTCAATTGAGTGTTTGGAGTCGAGGGAGAGAATAGAGGCATGCACTTGAAATGTACGTAATGTTTCTCTTTCTCCTGAAAAGATTCTCCTTCAATCTTTTCAGGAGGGCAGTTCGCGTCATATACAATGATCTAATGGCAACTTAATATGCTGAATCAAACAGCCCATCGGAATCCGGCCAACATTTCAGTTCGTTGTAAGAGACCATAGCGTCGGGTGAGTCAGCAGTTAAACAAAATCCAGCGAACATTTCAATTCATACTAATTCTAGAGCCTCTATTCCTTCCAGTTCCCTTAGTCACTCAGCGAAGGCGGCAGCGGGGCCAGGAGAGGGCTTTAATAATGCAGAGGGCTATAAAATATGGAAGCAAATCCAATTTTATGGAAGCATCTCAATAATAAAACATTACACAAGTCTTTCTTATTTCAGGATACTGCATAACATACTTACAGTTTCAGACAATTACATCATATTAATAAACATAAACAACTATAATGAAAAACTTTACACCATTAACAGCAATTTTTATTTTCTTCATATTCAAGAAAACCCTGAAGACCCTACATTTATAATTATCAGCATGGACTATATCAAGTACAACCTAGCTCATGGTGATTGCCAATTAACATTTTCATACTTTCTTAAGATATCTTGCTTGATCTTCATTTTTAATGCTACGCATCACTCAAATATAATTGTTCCAAATGCCTTTGATGTGCCTCTGATAAGTTGTCTGATGTTTCAATTGTTTCAATGATTAAATTAGAGCAACCCTCCACATCAAGATATTTGAGCTTATTTAAATTCCTCAAGTCATTTGGAAGCCTCTCCAAATTATGGCACCCTGAGAGATCGATGTATTGGAGGTTTCTTAATAGAACAAAGGAAGCCGGCAGCCATTCCAAATCGTGGCAATTTGAGAGATTGACGTGTTCGAGGTTCATTAAATCACCAACGTCATCTGGCAGCCACTGCAAATTGTGGCATCCCTGTAGATCAATGTGTTGGAGGTATATTAAATTACAAAAGGAATCTGGCAGGCTCTGCAAATCGTGGCAACCTGAGAGATTGATATGTCGGAGGTCCCATAGTTTACCAAAGGATTCTGGTAGGCTCTCCAACTTATGACAGCCCCGCAGATCGATGTGTTGGAGGCGAAGTAAATAACCAATGGAATCCGGCAGCCTCACCAAATCGTGGCAATATTGGAGATTGATGTGTCCGAGGTCTCCTAAATAACCAATGGAATCCGGCAGCCTCTCCAAATTGCAGCAGAATGAGAGATCGATGTGTTGGAGGTTCGATAAACACTCAAAGGAATCTGGCAGTGACTTCATTTTTGGACACTCTGTTAACACCAAGTCTCTCAAAGATCGCAAATGAAAAAATTCTTCCGGCAATTTTGTCAGTTGTACATGTCCTGATAAAAACCTGCCGACGACAATGCGTTCGAGGTGTTTCAGTAGCCCTATGGACTTTGGAATGTTGGAGAGCGGACCATTAATCTCTAACTCCTGCAGCTGCAAAGGTACCTGCAAAATGTTCACGCGTTGTTTCAATTATATCATCTTAATCCCGATTCTCTCTATAAAACCCTTTCGTATCCTTCCGACACCGTGTGGTGCCATATTAACTTGATTTTGATTAACACAAAAACGTTAACACAAAAGATTTCTATTTACCTGTGATTCGTCTTCCCACAATGTTTTTAATTCGCTCCCGGACACTTGTAGAACCCTTAAACTCTCCATTGGTATCCACGAAGGCAGGGAAGCGTCGGGACACTTGTTCCACCGGAGCCATATGAGACTTGAGGAGCATATCGAAGCTTCCAAAATACCTTCCAAAATCCAATCTTCAGTATCAACAAGTTCCAAGGTCCTCATATCAATACCGCGAAGTGCATCAACAAGTTCCAAGGTCCTCGTATCAATACCGCCAGATGCATCAACCTCATTATTATATTCACCCGGAACCATCCTAATGCCCCGCACATTTGTTACCGGTTCATTCTTGAAAAACGATGGTTATTAGTTTTCATTTTTGGAAAGTGATAAAAAAAATTACAAAATAGAACGTCGATACTTGTTAATCTTGAAAAATGATAGCTATTACTTTTGATTTTTGGAAAATATAAAAATATTACAAAATTGAACGTTGATTTTTATCGAATAATCTATAAGATTAATGATTGAGCACTTACAGGGAATTGCTCCAATATATCCTCTATAGAGAATTGCTCCAATATATCATTTATAGTGGTAGAATGCAAAAGACGACGAGGCAATGAAGCATCAGCAACAGCTTTTCCAAAATCCCTGAGGTTGTCGTGCATTTCTATATTATTTTCGCTGTCCACTCCTAAAAGACATCTGTCCTCTAGAGTTTGAAACCCCAAACGACCTTCCCAGCCGGATCCTTCCCATATTCTTATGGCAGTATCCCTCTTTTGTCCTATGAAAAAACATGCACAGTCTAAGAATATCTGTTGTTGCTCCATATCTAGGCTCTGGTAACTAATTTGAAATTTTTCTTTTGTCTCATCGGGAAGTACTTGTTGAAGTTTATCTAATAGGGCTTTCCAATCAGATTTGTCATCTTTACCAAAGAGAAGTGCTCCAAACACCTTTAAAAATAAAGGCAATCCTTCACAGGCTTCTAAGAAGTTATCTACTAGAGATTCAAATCCTACAACTGGATTGGACTGGTTGAAGGCATAGGCGCATAAAAGCTCTCGGGAGTGTTGATCATTAAGGCCAGTTAATTGATAAATTGATGCGTTCTCAACTCCTGAGCTTCTGATCACCTTTTCATCTCGAGATGTAATCACTACTAAGCTATCTGAGAGGAGATCAGTTCGAACTGGCAAAAGTGCATTAATCTGATTCAGGTGATCTACATCATCTAAAATTACAAAGACACGATAAGGTGTGAGATGTTTTTTAAGCGCTGCTATACCTTCATCAATACTGTTTATCACCACATCCGTTCCAGTCAAGCTTTTAAGAAGTTGTCTTTGCAAAGAATTTAAAATGCCTTTCCTTGCACTTTCTCTCACATTACATAAAAAACAAAATTTTCTGTAATCTCGCATCCTCCTATTGAAGAATTCTTTTGCGAGGGTCGTCTTTCCTACTCCGCCGAGCCCAACAATCCCCACGACTTGAGCTTTTGCACTTGATTGATTTTCCGAATAAACTATCTTTTCAAAATCTCTCACCTTTTCATCCAAACCTACTGCATATTTGGTTACTACCATATATTGCGGTGGCACTCTCTGCAACACAGATTTAACGACTTTGTCTAACAATTTGCCTTGGTCGCTGGTTAAGAAAATAAATACAACTAGTCAGAAACAAAAGTTTACATATATCAACTCAAAAATAACAATGGTAATAATTGCAAATCAGCTAGTTTATACTTTAAAATTATGTTTTGTATTTTAATCTAGTAATTGCAAAGCACCTAGTTTGTATTTTGAAATTATGTTTTATAGTTTGATTAAAATGATAAATGAAACATAAATTTTGCTACCATTTTTTCAAATCATAATACCTAGGAGTCCAAATCAGAATGTCACCACATTTCAGAGTTTCTTTACTAAGAGTCATTTTGCTAAGACTAAATACTAAAGCACTAGAATGAAACCACAAACATTGCACACTTAAAAATGACATAATATTAGGGTGGGAGGGCGGAGGCATTAATGGATAAAATGTGTATTATAATATAATACACATTTTATTCATTAATGCCTCCGCCCTCCCACTCTCTAGAGGGCATTAATGGATCAAATGTGTATATAATATATACACATTTTATCTATTAATGCCCCAGCCTCCCACCCTCTAATATATACACATTTTATCCATTAATGCCCAGGGTGGGAGGGGGCGGCATTAATGAATAAAATGTGTATATAATATATACACATTTAATCCATTAATGCCCAGGGTGGAAGGGGGCGACATTAATGGATAAAATGTGTATATAATATATACACATTTTATCCATTAATACCCCCAACATATTGTCCAATTAAAATTGTTCATTAAACTTAAATATTTAAAGAGTATATTTATTGTTTAGTTTTTCTAATTATTTTTAAGATTTGCAACTTAAAACAAATTAATCTACAAATAATTAAAAATATCAATCATGAAATATTAAAATAAATAAACCTTTCAATAATTAAAAATATCAATAATAAAATATGTAATTAATGTTAATGCCAACCAAATTTACTATATTAATAATAGTGATTATAAACATAACTAATGTAATTCAAAAAAATTTACAAACATATAAAAACATATTAAGAATTGAATAAACATTTAAAATAAAAAGAAATAAACATATTAAGAATTGAATAAACATTTAAAATAAAAATAAAAAAATTAAATTAAAAAATAAGCAAATTTGAAATTGATTACAAGTATGCATTCCACCTAAAACCAAATATAAAAACAACTCCACAAATTTAAACATATATTTCTAAATTTTTTAAAAAATAATCTATTAAAAAAATGTTCTTTCATATTTTATTAATTATATTTAACATTGAAATTCTAAATCTTTAAAAAAATAATCTATTAAAAAAATGTTCTTTCATATTTTATTAATTATATTTAACATTGAAATTCTAAATCTTTAAAAAAATAATCTATTAAAAAAATGTTCTTTCATATTTTATTAATTATATTTAACATTGAAATGAGAAAATTGAAGAAAAAAAAAATTACATATTAATTGGATTATTCATAATTATAGTATTAATATTATTTTTTTCTAAATAAGTTAGAGAGTAATTATTTTATATGCATAAGAAGAATTCTAAATTACATATTAATTGAATTATCCATAATTATAATATTAATATTATTTTTCTCTAAATAAGTTAGAGAGTAATTATCTTATGTGCATAAGAAGAATTCTATAAAAGCCGATTTTAATGAGTTACATGCAATACCTTTACTGTTAATTACTTTTAATGTTGTATCATTGTTATCTTTAAGTGACTCTATTACCAATGCCAACAAAGTAAGTGCATTGAAAAATTAATTTAATATATAAATATTATAAACATTGAAAATTTAATTTAATATTGAAAATATTGAACTGAGTTGTGATCGAGTGGTTAATCGGTGGGAGACTCGAGTATAGGATTTGTTTGGGAACATTCTTGAGTTTATTTAATGAAAATTGTTTAGAATAAAGAAGATGTGGTTGCTTTTCTAACACCTTATTCATAAGGTCAATTCCCTAATCCCTTGATAGAATTTTGCTTTCCTTAAAAAGTAAAATTTTTAAATAATTGAAATTTACATTAAATTTCTCTAAATAATTAAACTTTCCATTAATGGTTGGCCAAACTTCTAAATCATGTGAGAGCATCTCTATCCCCTAATTTATACAATGCAATGCAGACATTTCTTTATTCCAATTTATACTTTGGGCCTTGTAAACAAGGCAACCTCCAACCTTTAGGATGAAGTCATGTTTAAATATTAAAAATAATTATGCTGAAGGTATGTATATTTATGCCGAAGGCATGTATATAGGAAAAGGTTTTTCCCCAAACTTGTCAACATGGAAAAACATGTCAACCAAAACTTGCCAACTAGTAAAACCACCTTATCCCTCCAGTTGTCAACCAGGAAAACCACCTTATCACTCCAATATGCCTTTCTTTGACAATTGTTCTTATCTGCAAGTTGTTCTTATTCAAGATTTTTGCCCACCCCTTCTATCGACTTCCGCACAGACCCCAATAATACAGGAAGAGGCGTGTTCAACTCAGCCCTCTATCGACTTTCACACAGACCCTAATAATACAGGAAGAGGCATGTTCAACTCAACCCGTCAACTGTTCCACTTCGAAATTCATCTTCACCGCTTTAAACCCAACGCTCCCCTTAATACCAAACGCCTGCGTTAAGTGGACCTGGAACCCTGGGTATGAATTATGTCTTTGTTTATTCGTTTGTTTTCTGTTCACCATTTGAAACCCTCGACCATACAGTTAGACAATGATCTCGATGGAAAAATCAACAATTTTGGGCTCGTTCGGCTCGTTCTCGACTACAATACCTTACTTCTGAGTCAATGTCTATAGATTAACCATCTAAACGCAATGGATTCCACTGTCATTTTCAACCCACCAGGCCTCTAAATGATGAACAACAACAACAACAAACACCTCCCGAGGGTCCATCTCCATCAGGGTTGGAACCCCTGGAAGGGCAAGATTAGGAAGACAAGCTCGAAGAAAGAGAGATCGAGTATCGAATCCTAACCAAGTTCCTATGCCTAAGAAGAAGGATTGGGAACCCACGATATTTGGGAGAAGGCGATGGAGATTTACATGGGGGAGAAAGGTATGTTGTTTCTGCTGAATAAGTTGTTGTATGCTTCCATATTTATTTTGATTGGGGTTTGGGTTCAGTTTAGGTTCATGGGTCCTTTACTGGGTCTTTATCATCTCACCCACCAAAGATTTTGTGGACTCCGACCCTTCATTATTTATCTCATAATGTAATGTAATCCCTATACATCTTGCAATTTGTTTTTCTTTATAGAAGTTTTATCATGATTTTATTGGAACTGTACTGTGATTACCTGTGTAAAATTGCATCTTTTTTTTCCTTTTCCCAAAATCTTGTAATCAGAGAAAATAAGCTTATCACAGAAATCACCAGCGTAATCTTTATCGCAAATTATTTCTTTCATGATTCTGAAGTTTCTCTCATATTGAAATTGAAACATATTTAGTGTATTTTGGAGAACTTCATTGGATTTGAACCATAACTTGTTGTGCAATTCTTATAGAAATTAAATTTTAAATAAGAATCATGTAGAACTGATACAAAATAAAGATTTTGTACCTGAATATGATCTTGTAAAAATTTAACATATCACATGGCTTCAAGAAGAACATAAGCAGTACAGGTCTACAAAATCTAGATTGATGCCATGAAAGATAACCCTTTGAATATGAATGGACTCATAGCTATGCTTAGACATTTTTTTTTCCATGAAATGAGTTGCTCAAAATGAAAGATTCAAATGTTTTCAAAGACTTAGGATTTTATCTTTCCAAATGGTGAGACAAGTTGTTGGAGGGTCTTAATGCGTTCACCTAGCTTCTCTTTGTGCACTTGCTCCTTTAAACACACTCGTGACCTGAAGTCTCTTCGCCTGGTAAAATTTGAAAGGAATGTTGAAGCAATAATCACACGGAAAATGGCTTCCAAATGGAAAAAATGGTGGGTGCTGGGTCAAAAACGACATTCAAATGTTGACTTCCAATTAATCACACAGTCTTAAACCGCCATACTTTTTATTCAAAGAAACTGAATCCAAATGGACTCCAACCTCATTCCTCTTAGGAAAACATCTATGATCAAAAACCATGATAGTACTCTAGCAATAAACAACATTCAGTCCAAGAAGTCGTGGTGATCTCTTCATTTTCCATTATTTTCTCCAATTTTCTTCGCCACCTCTATCTGCCACCTAGAGAACCTAAATAATCCCATCGCCACGCCATGAAAATGTTCTATCTACGCCTGGATTATTGGCACCTATCCTAAAATACCGTTTCATGCCCTCTGTATAGGGACCAATCCATCGAGGAAAACGCGTAAGTACATTAATTCCATTGTGCTTCACACATAGACTAATAATAACCACTTATATCAACAAGTAGAGGTGTTCTTATTCCACTTAGCAGGTCAACAAGTAATGAATGTGTTGGTTTCGAACTCTAGAATCCTTCAACCCAACCAAATACGGGTAAGAACTTCTTACATAAGAGGCAGGGATTGAATGATTGTTGAAGGGTTCCCTTCCACATATTTCTATAAACACAGACAAGCATGGAGTTATCTCCACGCGGGAATTTCTATAAAATGGAGCATTTAGGCATTTCCTCAAAATTATTTCGCCCTTATTCAAAGAGGCTTAATGCAGAGATATCAAGGAAAAAGATATCAAGGATAATGTTTCCGTTAGAGTAAGATCTTTACGTTTCTATTTCTCCAAGAAAAATAATAATTTAAATTCATTAGAATTGAAAGAACATTGTTTGAAAGCTATTCTTAAAAAACATAGTAAGCGATTGTCTTTGAACTTTGTTCTTCAAATATTTTTCTACATCTTAAATTACTAACATTTAAGTTTAAAAAACCTGAAATTTTATCAGGTGCATTCTTGCAAAATAAAATGTAACAACTAATTTATTCTAGAGTTCATTCTTCTGTGTTTAGATCCTTGTTTTGAATATTGTTTCCAATTCAAAACAAAAGACAAATAGCGATAAATAAGTTACTATCCTTGTTTCGCATTCAAAAATAAGTTGTTACTATCCTTGTTTTCATACTAACGATAACAATGATAATTTTAATTGGAAAAAATGTAAAATAAAACTCTATAACCTACAGATTTTTCAAAACAAGAGACTAACGATAACAATAATAATTTTATCTGAAAAAATGTAAAATAAAACTCTATAACCTACAGATTTTGCACGAAAATGCATGTGGTGTTACCATAAATTAACTTGAATTCAAGATAGTAATATTTGTCTTTGATTAAAAATACAAATACCACTTGGAATGGTTATGGACTGTATTACTTATCTTGATTTGAAATTTGAAATGCCACATGGAATGTTAGGCATCAGTCACATGTTTAGATTCAAGACTGCATTAGCCACTTCGCACTATATTAAATACACATTATTTTGATTTGATGCCACGTTTAATGCTAGGCATCACTCACATGTTTAGATTCAAGACGACATTAGCCACTTCGCAGTATATCAAATACATATTTGGTAAACTAAGTTAGCCACTTCGCACTATATCAAATACACATTTGGTAAACCGAGTTAGCCACTTTGCAATATATCAAATAAACATTTGGTGTGAATTAGTGAAAGTTGTCCATGAAGTGTCATTGGAATTTTTCAACATTATGATAAATTTTTAGAATCACCTTGGGTTTTTATAAAGGAACTAAGAAGTTCCCACCCATTAAAAATTAAGTCTCCTCTTAATAAGCATTTTGAGTTTCACAATTATAAAATATTCTTTAATTTTCAATTATGATAAGTTAAAACTAATTGACAAAATTATGTAAGCATTGTATTATTGATTAAGAATTATATAAGCATTGTATTATTGATTAAGAATTAAATAAGTAGATAAGTCATCTTTAAGTTTAAAAGATGCTAAACAATTATTAATTTTAACTATAAATTTAATTAAATATTCATTTTATTTTATAATTAATAATAAAAGAAATGATACATACAATAAATGAGATCAAGCTTAATCTTAACTTTATTAAGTATAATTATTTTTTAAAGTAATGATAAAATAACTATAATGATAAAAAGTACTAAACAATTATTAATTTTAATTATAAAGTTAATTAAATATTTATTTTATTTTATAAAAAATGATAAAAGAAATGTAATGATGAAAAGTAATGATACATACAATAAATGAGATCAAGTAAAAGCTTAACTTTATTAAGTATAATTATTTTTTAAAGTAATGATAAATGAATAAAACAATATTTCTTTTTTAAATAATGATAAAAAAAACACTAGCTATAAAAAATACTAAACAATTATTAATTTTAACTATAAAGTTAATTAAATATTCATTTTATTTTATAAGTAATAATAAAAGAAACATAAATTAAGTTTAATTTTAACTTTATTAAGTATAATGATTTTTTAAGGTAATGAAAAATGACTAAAAAATATTTATTTTTTAAATAATGATAAAAGAACTACAGTGATAAAAAGTAATGATACATGTAATAAGTAGATTAATTTTAAATCTAATTTTTATTTAAGACTTAAGAAAATAAGAAAAAGAGTAAGTGTAAATTTCTAGTTTCTTTACTTAAAAATTTAGAGTTATTATAAATTTATCTTAGAAATTTAAGATTGCTAGGAATTTATATAATCCTTTAGGCTATAAATTTATATGATGTGTTTATTTATATAATTATTAAGGTATAAATTTATAAAAATGTATATATAAATTATATTATGGTAAGTAATTATGTGTATTTATTTATAATAATTATAATTTTAAGGTTATGATCAAACCACATATCAAATAATGAAATTATTATTTTTTACACAACAGACCTCTTTTTTATAATAATTTGATCGCTACAGTGTACAAAAGTGTTAATAATGGACCATTCATACGTTCAAATAATGAAATTATTATTTTTTACACAACAGACCTCTTTTTTATAATAATTTGATCGCTACAGTGTACAAAAGTGTTAATAATGGACCATTCATACGTTCAAATAAAAGTAAAGTGGAATAAATCTAAAGATCACTTCTCACACTCCCTTTAATTAAGAAATATTTTTAACAAATTTACTCCTATCACATGCATATTTTTACTAAGGATAAAATCAATTAATTTCATTTGTAAATGCTAAGATTTTGAAAGTTAAAGTTAACTATAGAGGGTATGATGGGGCTTGTGAGAATATACATCACTAACAAGGTTTTTATTCTCCATAAACGGAATCTGCACGGAAAGAGTATTAGGTAGAACTATTTTTCTTAAATTTTGTAAGCATTTTTTTTTTAGACGGAAAGAGTATTAGGTAGAACTATTTTTCTTAAATTTTGTAAGCATTTTTTTAGAATATGGAAAGCATTCTAAATTATAAGT
>SNQJ01S0117957.1:0-22546 GCA_010110895.2 Picea sitchensis
ATACATGGTTCACCTTAGTGTGGGGCTACGTCCACCAACTCTTCTTCTCTTCTTTATTAGGCTCTTCCAATCTTCTTACATGCACCAAGCCACAAAGCCAACTCCACATAGGACATGAGATCTGTGTGCACCTCACTATATCCTCCTTCCCCGAGTTGTATCCAAGCATAGAGCCTTACTCAGTCTGTCTGCACCAAGCACTTCCAAAACGCTTGCACTTAGCTTTGCAAGCCTTAACACATCTTCTTGCACATAGCTAATATTAGCACTAAGCCCTCGGCCTATTAGGTCTACTTTTTACATTGCCTATATACTTATTTATACATTACAAAAAGGACCTAAACATGGGTAAGACCCATGGGCCGACATCCCATACCCGTTACATAAACCATAAAACCAAAAAATCCCGCAAAAAGGGCGAGATACCGCGATCTCAGCTTCTCTTGGGCGTTTTGTCTTCAACCAGCCTGTCAAAGTCCTAAAAATGGTCAAACACAACCAAGTTTCTCTCAAAACTTAGTCGAGGGCCAACCGGCCCCCAACACTCACCTGTGACTCATCTCGAGTCACTCTGATATGGGAAACACTGCTTCAAAGGCCTCGAGCTTAGCTCAAGTTGCCTTGACTTGCTTCTTCGTCAGGGCCTCGTGCTCTACAAACTTCTAAATGACTTGCTCGGTGACATGTCCTTCCAGGCGCTACTCTAATGTGGTGACCACCTATTCCAACTGTGATCATTGTCCTTCGATGTATTCAAAGAGGGTGTAGGCTTCATCCTGCACCGGCTGGAGTCACTATGTCACCTCCATCATTCTACTTTGGATAGCAGTGACTTGTTGTTGAACTACGCGTTGCTCCTACGATCTCTTCATCTTCTCAATGACCATAAGTTGTTTCAGTTGTGCTTGCACTGTCGATGCATTTTGCTTCACTTCCTGGAGCTGTGCCTCCAATCTCCTCATCTCCGGGTCTTCTGCAAGGCGCTCATAGGCCTACGCGCTTCGGTTACTTAATTTCTTGCATTCTAAAGCCAACGCCTTGATTCGTTCGACTATGCTCCTGGCAGTTTCTTCCCTTTGGTCTCACACTTCCTGCGGAGTGCTCGACACTGCTTGCAGTTCTAACTCTTCTACTCTTGCTTGAAGCTGCTAAATGGACTCAGCGAGATTCCCCACTTGGATCTCAGCTGTCTCTTCTTCCATCTAAGCCAATATCGGCACAGAGCGAAGTGCTCTATTCACTGCCTCTTTAACTCCAATCTGCTCTGCGAGAAACTGGTCTTTTTCTCTCTGGATCTTCTCTCTGTCCACTTAGAACTTTGCTCTCATGTCATCTTTCTCTTGTTGTGCAACCCGAAGTTGCTCTAGGGCTTCCTCCTGTGCTTGCTTCAAGGCCTCTGTGGCCTGCTCCTTTTCTTCCTGTACTCGACGAAGTCGAGCTTCTGTTGCATCTTCTCTACATAGTCGGGTGGGCTCATCCCCCAATTCTATACCTTCTGATGACGACAGCGTAGTAAATATTGCGCGGCTCAAATAGAGAGCTTGTTGTACCCCCTTCATCTCTGCCTCGATTCTGTTGTACATTGTTTCCTGCTTTGCTTCATTTCGTTGCAAGATATCCTCTGAAGCATCTGCTACAACTGCGATGATGAGGTCAATATCATTCACCATGAGTATGTTCTGTAACTGAGGCTTATTGGCTCGGGATTTCTTCCGTGCTGAGGGTTTCTTTGGAGAAACCTTCCTTTTCTTCGTCATCTCGACCTCTGTAAGGGGATCCTTTAGCGATGTTACTTCGCCCTTTTCATGCTTGCTTCTTCCCCTTCCTCCTCTTGGTTTACTTCATTGCCTCCTCCTCCTCTAGGTGAATCAGACACAATTTCCTCTGATGCATTGTTTATCTCCTGCACTTCTTCCTTCTTCTTTTTCTTGGTGCTTCTTGGTCCATCATACTCTTCTTGGGTGACCAAGGGACTTCCTATGATGTCGGGGTCGGAGAGTTTTGCATATCCAGCTGGTACAAGGAATCCGACAGGCCATTCCTTGGTTATCTCCTCCATATCTTCCTCAGTCAATTTATAGTACGACTATATCTCCTCCTTGTTTTCATCCCCATGCGCAATGATATATATGAAGTGTCGGTCTGCACGGAACTTCGCGAGTGGCTTAAACCGATGGAGTGTATTCAACGTCATTCGGGGGAAAGATTCAATGGCCCGTGTGAGTTGTAGGTAGTAGGTGTGGAAGACATCGTTCGACTGCCACTACTTCACCATATCGCTTGAATACCACAAGGTGGTGAACCTCGCGACCAATGGTTCAGATGGCTCAACTTCAGGGAATGTCGCTCCCTATGGCATCTCCCAAGTGACAAACGTAATAAGAATCAACAACCAACTGAAGTGGAATTCATAACCTTGGCCCTGCGCTTTGTGACAATCCTTCTCCAATTCATTGACGAGGTAGCTCACCCAGTTCATCTGCATCCCTTCAACACACTTCCCTGCAAGGTCGACTACGAACCTCGTGACTTGCATTGGTCTGTTCTTCCTGATGATCTTGCCAACGATCATTTGATAAGCTAGGAGCACTGCACCATCTTGGATGGAGGCTACCTTGTAGCCTTGCTTCCTTTTCTCCACATCACCATACGTTTCCTTTATTAGTTGCGCTAGGGAGTGATTTGTAGCCTTCTCTGTGTAGAACTTCTGAGAGTCTGGTCCCTGCATGCTCAGTCCAATGATCATGTGGATCAACACTGGATCCATAGTCACGCGCCTATCTAGCCATAGATAGCCTCCATGGTAGCACGACATGAGGAGTTTAACACACACGTTAATCTCCTGATGTCTGTCGAAGTAGGGTATCTTCATCACCTTTAAAATAGTGGACCTTGCGATCTCCTTGATCCACTACTGGGGAACTATTTTCGGCTTCTTCCTAGTTGTCTTGGTTAGGTACCTATGCGGTGCGACCAACACATAATTCTTCCTATCTCCCAGGTTAAAGTCGTTGATCTTAATATCATGGATCAGTCCTAGCTGCAGTCCAACTACGCATATCCCCTTCAGGAGGTATGTCGTGATGAGTGTGTACTCAAAATATCTTGGGACGTTGTCATGACTAACCGCACCATCCAAAGGCGGGATGTAGTCGGGCAAGACCGATGAGATCTTCTTTTCATTCGCCAGATCGTCGCGGTGATTTCTTCTCTTCTTCCTCGCGGTTCGGGATGGCCTAGATCGACGTCCAGTCGATGGGTATCCTTGCAATCCTCTCGTTGATGAGGCCTGTACTCCTATGGACATTACCTTCTCAGCCATAAGGTTTATTAGGATCTCCTCCACAAACTTCTCTACTAAGTTGCGTTCGCCCGACATACACACTCGTGATCAAATATCTCAGGTAGGTGAACGGGTGCTCAGGGTAAGAAAAACAGGTGGCGAGATCTCAAATCATAGCGTGATAGAAATCATTTCTATGTTAGATCAGGTAAATCACAATTTGCAAAAGTGTCCCCGGTGAGGCATTCGACGGATTAAATAAACAATGTCTTAACAGACTCCTTCAACAGGCAGGAATGCCTCAATCAATAAGATTCCATCCGTTGTGGCGCGGTCCCAATGGTCCAATAGTGATCTTTCCGGCAATAACTGCATTTCTAGTCGTTCCGGAGCGTTGTTCTAACGGTTCGGATGCCTCCAACGGTCATATTGTTTCACCATGTCGAAGTTCCCTTCTGCGTTGTTATACTATTCCGACGAGGTTCAATTTATGCAAGTCTTCCTTCTGCGAAGTCCTCTCTGGAGCTTCCTGCAATTTTTCTAACTTTGCTTTCTTCTTACTGAGCTTTATGGCCTTCTTCCCTGTGATCTGGGTCTTTGGATTCCTCTTTCCATTTTTTTTCTTATCTGGTCTTAACATAGTAACTTCGCATTGCTGAGGGTCTTTCAAAGGGTTCAAATGTGATATTTCTTCTCTTACTATTTCTGGGGTGGGTGCTCTTCTCTCCTGCATGGATAGATTCTTTAAGCCTTCTTGCGTTATTTCAATTCCAACAACTAGGTCTCTGGCCCTCAGTTGCTTTGACTTGTCCTCTTGTTCTTCTATTAGTCGCTCTATTTTCTTGGCTATGAAGCCCCTTAATTCTTTCTTTTTCTGTTATGTGGCTACCTCTTCTTCTTTCCTTCCGATCTAATCTTTCTCAATCCAGGTCTTTCCTAACAAAAGTGCAAAATGAGTGTTATTCTCAACAAACTTAATGACCTCAAATTATTCTGCAGCCGATGTTCCACGAGCAAACATAGGTATATGATTAAGTCTTCCACATAGGGTTATCATCTTTCCTTTAAACAATCATATCCTTCCCAATGAAGGAACCATAGCAAGCTTTCCCAAAATTTCCCAAGTACTCTCTGGCATAAGATTCACCTCTGCTTCTTCATTCAATACACAGTCTATGTTGAAGTCTCATATTCTTGTTTCTATGCACTCCTTCTCTTTTAAGATATCTGGTAAATTGATGTCTCTGTGATCATTCAATGTTTCTTTCAGCTGCAATAATATAGTCTCTGATACTTTTTGGTGCTCTAGCATATTCTTAGTCTCTTGACCTTCTTCATGGTTTTCTTGTCTCAAGTTCATCTTTTCAACCTTAGCAATCATTCTAGGGCAATCCAAAACCTCATGACCAACAACTTTACAACAAAGACAAATAGGACCTCTACCAAGGCATTCCTTAGCAAGATGTCTCGGTCTTATGCAACTATAACAAAGTGGCAATCCTCTMTTTCTCTTAAACGATCCCCAACCTTTCTTGTACTGCGCACTGGGATCATAGTGATGGACCTGCAACCTRCAAAAATTCTTTCTAGGGTCCTGCATCCATTTGTTAGTCCAACACTTCTTTCTATGCATAGAAATAACATATCTTTCAGTAACTATCAAATTTATTCATATCAACTCTTTATTCTAGCTGCGCCCTAGTTTTCAAACTAAGACAAAATCTATCAAACATACCTAAGTTCATACTTTCGAAGAAAAAATTTCCACTTATCTTACCTTTCTTAGAGCAAAAATCTTTAAGATCTTACCTCTTTTCTTAAGATCAGACTTCCTTCTCTTACCACAAAGCTTCTCAAGTCAAGTAGATTACTGCACACTACAACAACAGATCTAAGCACAAAGCTTTATCTTTTCTTCAGTTCCCAGCAATCACAGTTTCAGGTCCCGACAATGGAACCATTTGTTGGCACAGGGGTAGACCTAGGGTTCAACACTTCAACAATGCACCAAAAAAACCCTAACTACCAACCCTTTTGACAACACCTGTGAAGCAGATGAAGTCTCACCCGAGGTAGAGGCAGGGGGGGTTGCAGGACTCAGGTGTATGCAACCTAGCTGGGACATGGATCTGTGATCACAATACTTAACAGAGAACTTAGCAATTAACATTCATTATTCTTTAACCCTTATTCACATCGCAGGTCAAACCTTGATTACAGAACAACGTAGTATTCCTCAAGATCTAAGGACATCTAACCATTCATCACATAACATCCAAGTAGATATGACATTCATGCACATATAAGGCACTGAGCATCAAATGGATCTACCTATCATGCATCAAGATCATTACATTAAGCAATTAAATACATAAACAACATAAACAACATATCACAAAGCACATCGACACAGGATATACGTGGTTCACCCTAGTGTGGGGCTATGTCCACCAAATCTTCTTTATTAGGCTCTTCCAATCTTCTTACATGCACCAAGCCACAAAGCCAAGTCTGCATAGAACAAGATATCTGCACGCACCTCGCTAGATCCTCTTTCCCCGAGTTGTATCAAAGCACATAGCCTTACTCAGTCTCTCTGCACCAAGCACTTCCAAAATGCTTGCACTTAACTCTGCAAGCCTTAACACATCTTCTTGCACATAGCTAATATTAGCACTAAGTCATCGACCTACTAGGTCTACTTCTTACATTGCCTAGATACTTATTTATACATTATAAAAAGGGCCTAAACATGGGAAAGACCCATGGGCCGACATCTCATACCCGTTACATAAACCCTAAAACCCAAAAAGGGCGAGATCTCGCAATCTCTGTTTCGCCTGGGTGCTCTGTCTTCAACCAGCCTGTCGAAGTCCCAAAAATGGTCAAACACGACCAAGGTTCTCCCAAAACTTGGTCGAGGGCCAACATTGATCCTCCCTGCTTATGCTTTGTTGCCTAAAACCTGATTTTTACCCCTTGGTTTAAATGGTCATTTTTTCCATTTTTTGCTCTTTTAAATGATTTTCTTAAGTTTTTAAAGGTTTAAGATTTGATATGATGAAACTTGTCACATCACTTGTTTATTCGTTTTTGAATTTTCAAAATTTCTGCCAAGTCATGAATTGTGCTACAAGAATAGCGTTATTTCTGGAGCGCTAAGGATACTCATATTTTTACATGCGCTAGCGCGCCCTGACCATGTCATAATTTCTCAAATCATGATTAGAGGATCTACATGCCTCTCCACGATCTCTTCTCGAGTTGATACTGCAATTATAACAACTATATGAGAGGGATTGAGTTGTACCTGCCTTCCCTGCATCAAATCAAACATGTTTGGATATCATTAATAGAACCATCACCTTCTATTTTAGTGTGTCGGGTTTTTTGTGCAGAGATCAAATTGAAGGAAGAAGATATTCTTAGTTTCTAACAGCCCATGGGAACTAAGAATTCCAATCATCAATCCTCGCAGATATGTTTACATGACCATATCAACAACATGGCACCGAAGAAGAGGGGACAAATTATCAGACTAGAACCTGAGGGCACAGAATTACTTGAAACATACCCCCAAATGGCGCAAAGGGTTAAAGATGCAGGTTGGTTTGAATTTTTCACAACCTTCCAGGGGCACGACGAACATTTTTCAATAGTCTTCGCACAGAATTTTGAAGGCTTTGAAGTTATAGTTGGGAAATTACTAATAATGGTGACTGAAGATTCAATTGCTAGAGCCTGTAAATTGCCAGTTGGTGGAGGAAGGAGAATGTGGTTATGGAATTTGTGAATTAGTTCTTAATTCCAGAGAAACAAAACCCTAATTGGAAAAAGGGAATACTACATAGCTGGGTAAAGAAGAAATGACATACCGCTTTGTTGATCATCCACAGGTATATCACGTGTGAGGGTAGGTTTCATTGGTTTATCTTTACCATATCAGACTGCTAATTCACATTAATGGTGATTATCCTCTTAATTTACCCTAATTCCTAATTATAGTTTATCTAAAATGTCCAAGAGGGTACAGTCTCATCCTGCTACAGCTAAATGGAATCTCTTTGAACAGGGTTTAATAAAAACATTGGTAATATCCTCTTTAAATGAAGTTCAGAGACCCTGGGATTGGCTAATCCAGTCTTTAGGAAATTATTCATAGTTAGCTAAATCCAAAAAGGTCAAAGGGAAGAAATCATCCCAATAGAAACAGACTGGTAAAGCCACTGAGTTCCTAATTAAAGAAGAATCATTTGCAGCAAGGGTAAAACGACCTAGCAAGAGGAAGTTGCAAACTCAACAAAACTTTGGAGATGTTCCTGTAGGTAAAGATCAAGAGGAAGCTACCACCAGTCAAGGTAAGAAATCTAAACCAGATGAAGAAAATGACATATTTCTTAATCCATAGATAAAAATGGAAATTGATGAGGATGAGGATTATACTATGAACCCAATTCATTCTCCAGTCAAGAATAAACATAAATCTACAAGTAAGAAGAGTGCAAAGGGAAAAAAATAGAGGAAAAAACCTACACCTGTGCCTAAGTGCCCTAGGATAAACTCCACTAGGGTATTCAATAAATTTAGATTAAATTCAAAGGCCATGTTTGATCCATCTATTACAAAGGAGAATCTTATTATTATAGAGGATAATTCAGAAGATTCCAAAACATGCATCAAGAAACAGACATAGACACCTTCTTTGCACAGGATTGAGAAAGAATTTGAAAACTTGGGGAAGAGACAAGAAAAGGGAAAACAAGTTGCTCAATACTCCAAGAGATCTGTGACAAGAGAAACCACTAGATCAACTTCAAAATCTAAATCTCCTGGACCTACCTGCACTTGTAGAGGAATTCCCAAAGTTTAAAGTTAAAGTTACAAGTGAAAAAGACGGGATTAAGGAGCTACAGGTTATGGTGAAACAATTAAAGAAGGAAAAATCTCAGGTGGAACAATGGAATGTCAGACACCAAGAGAAGATACAAGATTTCAAAAAGAAAAGAAAGGAACAAAAAAAATTTCTCAAGGAGTTGCGAGAATCCAATTTTAGGTTATATTGGCACAATATTGTGCTAACAACTGAACTGAAGTAGAGACACACCAAAGTCAGTGCAATCATTATACCATGATAGTTTATGAAGTTCTTTCCTACAATTTTGAAAGTTTTGATGCTATTACTCAAGGAGTAAAAGATGAACAGTTCAATTTCTATATTTTGATCAAATGAATTCTGATATTTCGAATGGACTAACTCAGTCAATATATGATTCCAAATTTTGTGGGATTTGCCAATTTGCTGTAAAAGTTATTTTGTGTTAAGTTTTTGAGCTTTATACTATATTGGCAATGTAAGTGCTCATTTGAGCTGATTCTCCTAGAAGATAGGCATTGGTTAGACCCTATTACCAATTGAATACTAGAAAATAGGATATGTAGTAATACTCTGTATACTTTAAATAGACAGAATAAAGATTGTATTAGGGTCGACAGGTTGGGCTTCAGGGACCTATTTTGAATATCATTGTAAGACAAAAAAAATTCCACATTAATACTAAATGGCAAAGACATGTTGATGGTCGGATTTTCTTTCATTTCATGTTATATTTATTTTCTTTCTTGAAGTTATTTTTCTATTGCAATGCATTGGTTTCTTGATCTTAAGTAACACAGTGAAGATTTTACTGTTATTGTTTATTATCAAGATTTTCCTTCAAGTACATGTTCTTGTTCCTAAATTACATTTTGAAATAAGAAATCTATATGGGGTTGAAAAATTGAATTCTCTCGTATTTCCTTTATTTATTTTTCTTATTTGTATGATCTATTTATGTGACTACATTTTACTAAATCAGTGGGATATCTTCTGGCTTTATTTTGAGTTCCGTGTTTACCTTGAACCCTTAAACCAACTTTCAACCATCCTCAAAAAACCAATTCATAAAAACTTTAAAATACTATTACAATAACCTGATGATGCCCTAGCTTTCCCTCTCACAGTCAAATGCAAATTTAGGGACTAACATGACCAAAAAGAGAACATTTCATGGCTTGGCCCTTACATCATCAAGAAGAAGTCCGACAAAGAAAGGTATTATCTGACAACATTAGATAGGAGGAGGATGCCACTACAATTAGATGGATCTCTTCTTCACCCTCACATCGAGGTCACATGACTTCTTCAGGGCCCATGCCCCAAGTAAGTAGGTAGGTCATCTTGTTTTCCCCTACATTTTTATCTTGATTACTCATGTTAGTTTAAATTTCATTTTCATTTTTCTCTACTTGCATATTGATTTCATGCTTAGCTTGGAAATTTTTGAAAAAATGTCAAAATTTTCTTTTTCTAGATTAGTTGGTTTTGATTATGATCATATGAGAACAAGGATGTGTAGGACATGCTGTGCTTGACAGTTTGATGTTTCTTTGTAGGCAAAGATCTACCAGGAGATGCTGCAGTTCTCATGCACTCTACGACGAGCACATGTCCCCAAGTAGGAGCTAGATGTTATCTCCATTTTGTGGATAACTAAGGAGATTATGTCTTGAGGCCCTCAGGTTGCAGATATGGAGTGTCGAGAGACTACATGACCAACAATACCCTTTTTCATAGATGGAAACCCCTCTCACCACCACAGATGGTCACATATTTCCAGATGGAAACCACCACATCAGCTGGCTTCTGGAAGGCAGTGGGCCTTGCTCCATGAGGTACAAGTCAATATTATGGTGAGCATAATTTCAATATTTAAGCCAGTTGAGTATGTTGTATCTTAGATTGCTCTAGATTTCATGATATATGCTTGGACATTAGGCCTTTTTCCCTACCTCACCTTGGTGGTTGACATTCTTCCCTAGTAAGTGGTCTTCCTTGGGGATGGGCTTGCTAACATGAAATCCCTTAAAGAGCCACCGTACCATTCCCAACCATACTTACCAGTTTCCATCATTATTCCCCTCCATTTCCTTATCTATTGGGATTTTAGGGTGTACTAACTCGAGAAGGGGTTGTTCCTCATCCTATGGGAAGAAGGGGTTGAAGGCCCAGAGGGATTGATGTTGGGTAAAATATAAAATCCTTATATGAACCTTCCATATGCTTCACCCAAGGATCACCCAAGAAAGCAGTGAAACGCTTATCTTTGAGTAAATGAGACCCACAATATAATAAAGAATGTTTAAAAGGTTAGTTTAAGGATAAGAGGTCTCATCACGAGCTGACCTATCACATCCATGAATATCTAGTGGTATGACATTTCCATCATTTGGTCACCAAACCAGGGTAATGCCTCTCAGTTACATGGTTGAGAGAAAGGGGGTATCATCACGAGCCAACCTTCTCATTTCCACTAGATGTTTGTGGCTGACATTTCCATTATCTGGTCACCGCGCTAGGGAAGTGACCTTCAACCTCTCCTTGAAATTATGAAAGAATAAAATAATGACAATTAATGGGCTTGGAAAAATTGCATTGCGGACTAAGGTACCACACACCCTCTACAAAGGCACCCATGAATGAGACACTAGGACCCCTTGTATGTTATGATCCCTATGCCCATTGAGTCTTGACCCCAACCACTTCATCCTCTTTACATGGCTTAGAGAGGGATCTCTTGGAAACTCTCCTTGACCTAGGGCAAGATCTACCCAATAGGATACCTCATCAACCCTCCCATATTCAAGCTTGACAAGTCACATAGTGTCTTTGAGAAATTAATTGTTTGATATAGTGATCTTTGATGCACATGATTAGGTGGGTCATTTATTGATTGGATTCACTTATCATGATGTTATGACTTGAGATCCTTGGAGGGAGTCCTCATTTGTCTTTGCAGGACCTAGTTTGTGGACAATTTTGGGAGAACAAGCCTAGTTTGGGATTCCATGGGGCTACAAGCCCACAAGTTGGATGCCAAGGGTCCACATGACGGATCACAGAGATGAAATATTGAATACCTAGAGGAAAACTTGATGGACCTAGCCCATGCTTCACATGCCAAACGAATTTCCTATGAGAGGAAAAACGTCACCTCCTAGGGCATGGCATCACTTTTGGGGGATAAGGTTTGGTGGTGATGTAGCCACTCATTGACACATGGATGTTTTGAGGAGGAAGAGGTCTTCACAATGAGAAGATTTCTTAGATGCTTGACATTTGGTCTTTGGAGGCCTACCCATACTTCTCCAACACCAACAACTTCTTCTAAGTGACAAAACGTCCCCTAAAGGGGAGACATCCATGTAAATTAGGGTTTTTCTTGTGCAAAAGTGAAATTTTAAATGAATTGTTTAATATTACTTTGTTAAAGGGGGAAATATTAGGGTTGATGGCCCCTAGTCTTGTGGTTTACCCCTTAATTTATGGACAAGTCACCTTAGGGACATTTTGTATAAATAAGAGATCATAAGATCTCATTTGGATATAACTCTCCCTCTTGTGAAAGGACTTGGATCTAAAATTTTTGCTATACTTGACTACATTTGTCTCTTGTGCACTTGTTTATCGCTATTTCTTGTGAATGTATGATGGAGGAGTGAGGCATTAGCCTTGGATGAATTCTTTCTAGATTTTATGGTGGGTTATCTTAACATCTTTCTTGATTTTAGTATGGTCTTCTATTCTTATGCTATCATTTTTTCAAGTCAATGATTGTTGTGCTAGGAGCTAAGTGGGGAGTAAGAGTATTTACACTCCCACTCTAGTCTCCATCATTTATTGCTTAAAGTTCATTGATGTTGTAAGGGTTTGTTTGAGGAAATAAGAGGATTTACACCCCTCATTCTCAAACCCTAACTAGAGATACTTGCCTTGGGAAGTAAGAGGATTTACACCCCTCATTCTCAAACCCTAACTAGAGATACTTGCCTTGGGAAGTAAGAGGATTTACACCCCCTAGGAAGTAACATATTTAGTTCATTTATTTGACTACATTAACTCAATAGTAAAGGCACTAGTCATCTGTTTTTTGCATTGGAGATATAAAATCACTGCCTTGAGAAACATGAATTTTTATCTTTTGAAAGATCTCTTGCTTGGACTTGGTTTTCCTCATTGAGAGGAGTCTTCCCCTACTAGGGCGTCCCCTCTCTCCCACTACATTACTTGTTGTTACAAACCTTAACCTACAATCATCAGGGCTGATCTAACCTAGATAGATAACTAATCCTAACTCCTAAACTAACCCTAGACTAACTCTTAATTTTTGTTCATTTACTCTACTGACCAGGGCACATATTTTGGGATGATTGTTGGCATATTTTGATGGTGTAATTTGTTGTTATAAGTGACTAAAAGATACAACCATAAGGCTACAATTTTATGCAGAAATATACGTGTTATAACGACTTGTTTTATTTAGCCTCAAAGTGTCATATTTCATTTACAATTGATTTCCTAAATCATTGATAATATTGATGAATGATATTATGCTTTACATGGTAATTTATAATGTTTTATTCGCTGATATAAATTGTTATCTGCTGCTTCAAATTAGGGACAACAAACTTAACTTGTTGATCCATACTAACATATATCATTGCAAGTTGAATTTTCTTGTGTCTCGGGCATGCATAATCATCTGGAGATGTACTATACCTTTGGGGGAAAAATCACTTGACTTACAAGGAATATCTTCCCACTTTTTAATCCATTTATATTTGACCTCTAGGGGTTCCACTTCCATCTCCATCCATCCCCATCTATTTCCCCCTAGTGTCACCGAGATCGCCTCCTTAAAGTGATCTAGTCACCCTTGAAGTGTGGGACCTACTTCGAGGTGACATTGGATGTAGGATTCCCAAGTTGTAGCACTTGTGTTTGTGGTTGGGTCAGGATTTTCCCAACCTACAACTTGTGCTATAACAAGACATATATTGTTGTTCTTCCTGCTTCAGCCCATAAGTGCATTGGAAGATATTGATCATGAATCATAGTCTTTACTACTTCCATAATCGTCTTATTATTTCTTTCTTCTACACCATTTTGTTGTGGATTATAGGGAGTGGTGAGATCCCTCTTAATCCCAATATCTCTACAAAATATTCCAAATTCATTTGAAGTGTACTCTCCTCCATTATCTAACCCGAGTTTCTTGATTTTCCTTTCAGAGAGGTTTTCTACCAAGGCTTTAAATTCCTTGAACTTTCCAAGTACTTCATCTTTTGACTTCAAGAAATAAACCCAAGTTTTACAAGAGTAATCATCAATAAATGATACATAGTATACATACCCTCTTAGAGACATTGATGGCATTGGACCGGATACATTTGAGTGGACAAGTTCCAAAATTCCTTCTTCTTTACTGTCGCTCTTTGGAAAAACATTCTTTGTGTTCTTTCCTTGTGCACATCCCTTGCATACACCTTCATGATAAACCTTTAGTTCTGGTAAACCTGTAACTACCTTGCTCACATATGGTAAGGCTTTGTAGTTGATGCGAGCTAGCCTTCTATGCCAAATTTCACAAGGAATTTTAGTAGAATGAGTCAAGGCTACATCTGAGTGACCCTTTAACTTGTACAAACCACCTTCTTCTATTCCAATAACAACTGCATTTTCTATAGTTTTTCCTTTAGACCACATAAGAACTGCACCATCTACAAATGCAATCTTGAAACCTTTCTTATCTAGAGAAGAAATAGAAAGTAAGTTCTTTTTCAAACCTAGTCCATAGAGTACATCCTTCATTCTCATCGAAGTTCCTGAATAGAGTTTGTAGGTGGCTTCTCCTAATCCTTTGATTGGGTACTGGTAATAATCTCCAAGTGAAACTTTCTGGGAGAAGTTTCTCTCTACAAGAATGGAGAGAGTGTTCTTATGACCTGTCATGTGTTTAGAGTCACCATTATTGATGATCCAAGTATCCTTTCCAGGTGTTATAGATCCAGACAGAGTGGAAAACAAAACATATTCTTCAATCTCTTCTTTAGCTATCTTCTTGGGTGGCTCATCATCTTCAACTACATGGGCATGATGTCTTTTGTTATTTCTCCTCTTGTATTCTTCTATTTTGGCAGGACAATTCTTAGCAATGTGTCCCATCTTATCACAATGATAACACTGGTAGGAAGATAAATATTTTTTTCCTTCTTTAACCTTTATGATATTTCTAGAATCTCTCTGTAGAGTGAGACTCTTTATGAAAGTGAGTCTCCTTTTGAAAATGAGACTTTCCCTTTCCACCCTTAACATGAGCATCCAGGGCTTGATCTTCATATCTTAATAGAACAACTTCTTGGGTAGCCACTCTTGCTTCTTTTTGAAATAGTCTTGATCTATTTCTCCTTTTTGTATTCTTGTATTCTTGAGTTGGGTTCTCAAGTTGATCTTCCGGTTGATGTTCCCTCCTTCATTCATTCTGATTAGGGCATTGTTATCCACCAAGTTGCACTAGGATGGACTTGTAGATGAGCCGCCAAAGATTGAACAATGACTTGTTCAAAATTCAGAGTTCAGAAGTCCAGCCGGCCAATATGGTCTTTTTTCAACTTTTTTACCACATTTCCATACCCTACAGGGAATTGTAGTAAGAGGTGTTGCATGATGGATTTTGTAAAATATTTATCCTCCTAAGACTTAGACATGAGTTGTTACTCTAGAGTGTTTTTTTTACTTGTTAATTATATTTTGTTGTCCAAACAATTTATAATTTCTGAGTTTTTTCAATCAATTTCTCCAAAACTGGAGTATATACTCATGGTTAGGCCTTAGCATGGTCATATAAGCCTAGTTTATAATGTATATTACCATGTTAAACATCCTCCTAGATTTTATGGAAATGTGATAAGTCCCCCTTAGGAATTTTTAATTTTTTCAGTTAATAAAATTTTTCCAGTAAAACATAATTTTTTATTTGTAATTTGAAGTTGTATTAAAAAGTGGTACTAGGAGGCATCATATGCCTTGGGGGTGCTCTTTTTTTAACCTAGAGAACCCGATTTACATAAGTACCCACTTTTGTGAGTGAAATTAGTGATTTTAATCACTAAAAAATTAATTTACTCACAAAACCCAAAAAAGACATAAAAAATCAGAATTGTTAAAATTTAGCAAACCTGTCGAAAACATGTTTTGACATGTTTTCAGTCAAATAAAAKCTASAAGGAAATGTGGCACCCATAGAATCTTTCTCATTGGTCAAATTATTTAGTTTAACTAAGGCTTGGGTGAATTATAGCATGTGATTTGAGATTAGTGAGTTGGAAACAAGAGAGGTGCGCCCCTCTTGAGGATAGGTGGTGCATTCCTAAAAGGGGTTGCCCACCTCTTGAGAGGTGGCGCCCTCTACACTCTCCATCTATCACTTGTGACACTTGGTAGGAGTAAAGAGAGAGGTGGCTGTCCACACTCTCACACTTGGCTTTCCCATACTCTCCAAGTGGTGCGCTACTCTTCTCCAAGTGGTGCACCATCCTTCTCTTGGCTCTTTTGACTCTCTCTATAAATAAAAACATTCTCTCCTTTGGTAAGATAGTTGTAGATTGGGAGGAATAGCTTGTTGTATCTCTATCATTGTAACACTCTTTGCTTATTGGAATAAAATAAGACTTTGGAGATCAAATTGGTGCATTGTCCAAGTGTGTGGATGTTTATGTGTATGAGGTGATACCATTTTATTTTGCTTGTCTTTATATTGTGGTTAATTTGGCCTTATAGGAGTATTGTTACTCACTAAGGCAGGATTACTAAGCTGATTTGATTAGTAGTCTTACTATTCATTTATTTAAGAGGTTTTATATGCAATATCTTTGATTTAACAAATTGTATGTTGAGATCTCTTTTGTAGGTGATACCATCTTCTAACCCTTTTTTTTGCAAGTGATTGAAGGAATAGTTACCTCAACTTGAGAAGTGGAAGATCTAGCTTGACTCTTCCTCTCTTTTAAGTATTTTGAAGAAGATCCATCCTCAATTCACCAAAGGACTCCATTGCCCAAGACATTCCAAGAACAAGCTTGTTCTCTTCTCCTTCTCCCTAGATCAATCTTCTTGGTTACTATATCTATATCTATATCTATATCTATATATCTATATATCTATATATATGAAAACAAGTTTGGATATAATATTAAAGCTAAATCTTCAGTTCCTTTCATGCATGCAAGTAGTAGCATAGATCTGATTTTTGTTTCTAAAATTTCTATCTTAAAGATCTAGATCTAGCATAGGAAAAGAGTCCCTTTATGCAAATAATTTTTTGAAATTTTTAGAGGGATAAAAGTAAATTTTTTCCAAGTGTTTATATTGTTTAAATCTAGCATTCAAGTGTTTTTAATTTGCTATTTTATAACAACCACAAAAGACCCTAAGGAAACAAGATTTTTAGCTTGATTTCCTTGGTTCATTTTTGCATATTTTTGCAGTTTTTTAACTTAGATTTATTTTGGGTTTTCTACTAATAACCAAAGACACTCTTAAAGTGACTTTGGCCATCTTTTTCTCTCTTTTGTTTGTTGTTTTGTGCAGGTTATTGAATAAACAAGGGGAGACTCTGCCAAAATTTTGCGGATTTGGAGCATTTGGGACTTCCAGGAGCACCATATACCTTCCTAAGACTTTTTGTACATTGTAAAAACATTGATCCATCATTATAAGGATTCAAATCTCTATTTAAAGAAATCCAAAGTCTCTTCAAGAGACCATTGTAACCGAGGTAATAAAATAAGTGAGCCAAGGGAGGCCTCACTTTGTGTTTCCCCCTAGGGCGTTGGTGTTGTGGTTTTGAGCATTTTCATTTAATTCTCTTTTTCTTGCGTTAATAATCAAAACAATATCACATAAAGAATAAACTAAAACAAATCACAATCTTAGATTAGTTTCCTTTTTGCAAAGTAGAACACTAATTGTTAGCTTAAATTTCTTTTATGCAATTTCAAAGTTGAAAAATAAACCATCTCCTCAACTCCTTGCAAGAAGCTGGTTAGTGAAGACTTAGTAATTAGAAAACATTTCCCTTTCAATTTTTTTTACTTTATTGCTTAAAATAAACATTTCCCCTCAACTCCAAGTGTTGTTCCTGACCCTTTCAATTGTGAGATTGTCTCGATCTTCTAGGAGTAAGTTTCATACACGATAGGTCGATCAGTACAGGTAGATTAATAGGAAAATCCTTAAGAAGTATTGCTTCAATGGAAACATAAGAGATTTTTTGTAAGAAATCTAGCAGGAACTTTGATATCTAGGTTCTCCTTGTCAGATCTCCCACATTATCTTGGGCTTGTGTGAAAAATCAGAGGGACTCTCTCCCTGTTGGATATTCGACAAGCTCAACCTCCACTCTAGGAATGTTCTCTGAAGGGCCAAATCTAGATTAGCTCTCAAACACTTTATTTTCATTGCAAATCAAATTTATCTCATTAATTTACCTTCAAATGAAAATCTAATAAAAAACGCGATCAACAATTGTTCACGATACTTTTAAGGCACTGGTCTCATTACACACTTTACAAAGCCATTTGCTTCAAGTACTTTTACTTCTCAATCATTTATATTTGATCTTGAAGTATTTCCTTATTTACTTGCATCTTGTCATCTTAAGTATCCTTTTCATGCAAGTATTTATTTATGTATCTTGTAGTGGTTGATTGATTTATGCTCTTAGAGTATATTTAATTAACATATTGTCTTTTGCAATAAAATCCTAGATTTATTTCTTGTACTTAGATTAGTTCAAGCCTTAGATTATTTTCTTTAGGGGCTACCCCCCTTGGCTTCACTAGGAGTTGGCCAAGACGAAGGAGTCGAGGATTAGGTGACAACACCTTAACTCTAACTTGCCCCTAATGACATACCAAGTGGATTGAATATTTCTTTCACATTACCCAGGTGTGTATAAAGGTCGCAACAAACATCAAACATATCTTTTGGAGTATTCTTAGAAGACACTTGAGGGATCAAGTCGTATTTAATAGAATCTGCAATTATTCTTTTATCCCTAATCATATCCTTCTTGTACTTCTCTTTGGCTTCATCTTCTTCGGGCTCTGGTACATTTTATTTTATAAATTTTGCAAGGTCATTCTCTTCAAGAATGAGTCCAATTCTATACTTCCAGGCACATAAATTTTCCACACCTTCTAACTTTTCAACAAGATTGGTGCTTCCAGACATCCTGACCTGGAGCTAAGAAAATGACCAGAAAATGAAAGTGCTCAGGAAATGAAACTGATCTTACCAAGAGATGCATTGGACTGAGGCGAGTTTGCTGGAGCAGGCCATTTCTGAAAATTCCAAGTTTTACCCCTTGAAACTTGACCTGCACAATTTTGGACTGGTACTTCTAGTATTGGTTCTAGTTTCCTGGTTTTTTGGTACCAGTCAAAACTAGGGTTTGACTTTCTGGAGAATCCAACCACTGAAAAGGCTTGCTCAAGTTGCCAAAAGATGCACTAGGGAAAGGGGCACTTCCCAAGGTGGTCTTTGGTAAAAAAATCTATCTTAAGTAAACAAATCCCTAATTTCATTGTACGGCAAGGGACACTTCCTCAATAATAGATTGCCAGTACAATGCCAAGACTAAGACCAAAACACCAAAGACAAACCAAGACCAAACATGCGCCTCTCTTCTTCTTCGTTAGAATTCTTCCTACAACTGCAACTGTCTTCAAGATATGCGCACTAGATGAATGAGTGAGTGTGTTCAAATGAGACACCATCCTCACATATAAATTCAAGTTGTGAGGTGGCGCTAGGGTTGTGACTCTTCACTTGGTGGAGCCGACTTCTCCTAGAAGTGGCTAAAACCACTTTACAATTACTAGGGGCCGACATTACAAATACCACCATACAAATACATGTTGACCAATCCAAAAAAGGGGATTCAATCTTATACAAGAATCGACTTGATCAATCCACAAAAGGGGATTTGATCTATACAATAATGACTCAAATATAAGTAGAATATTATTTGAAGTTACAATAATTCAATAAGAGAGGAATGATCATTGTCTTTCCCATAGATCACAGACACGTTCCAGGTAGAGAAAGAGACTCTCGATGCACATTTGTGAGGAGATGGCTAAATAGCACCACTCGTCCACTGGAAAGAACACGAAAACAACTTCGTCATTATAATTGCCATTTTTTTTTCAAGTCTAGATCTATGAAAGAAATTTGAATCAGTCATGAGAAGAGATATGAAGCATCAAGGAGAAGAAATTTGTTCATTTGGAGGAGCGATCTGTTGTTAGGCACGTTGATTAGAGAAGTGACTCTGCCTACAAGCTGCATTGTTTATAGCGGGTCCAAGAGCCATTGCACTTTTGAAGTAACATGCATATCGCAAATCAAGATTGTAGCCTTAGATCCATAGAACACATAGATCATGACCTAGGCTCTTGGCTCTTTGTGGCATGACAGTGGGTGTCTGCATTCTTTCATTGTAGGAAACAAATATTCTAGTGGTCTTCAAAAGAAATTTAAGGATGATGCATTTTTTTTATATCCGACAACTAATTATTTGTTTATATTGAAAATCCATCTCTTTACATGGCAAGAAAGTGAGATGGAATGAATTGTTAGTGAGTGGTGAATTAAGTGGTGCATTATAAATGTTTGCGGGTTGTTAATTTGGTGGCATAGTATATCTTTGTCAAAACTTTAAATGAGCTTGGAGACATAGTATACCTTTGTCAAAAGTTTTCAAAAGTTTAAATGAGCTTGAAGAAGAAACCATATTTCTCTCATGTAAAAGAGAAATTTACCTTTTGTAATATTTTGAAAGGAGAAGTGAAAAAGGCTTATTGAAACCTTATTCAAAAGTCAAATCACTCTTTATTGAAAATGAGAACATTGAAATCTTTTGATGTAGTTGTTTGCCTAGTCATATGACTACTATATTTGAACAACCGTTGCCTTCATCACAAAGAGGGGACATCAAGAGCCAAATTGTAAATCAAGAGCAATAATCCTTGATTCACAAGTTGAATTGTAAAAAATTGAAGGACAAATCTTTTGATATGAGTCATTGAATTGTCAAAAAAAATATCTATCTAAAATTTGATTGAGGTGGTTAAACGAGTCATCAAATTTAGTCATTGTAATTAGACTATAGGGTGCATTCTCGGTAGTACCCGACACCCTAGAAAACATAAAAAAATCAAGCATGCAAGAAAATAAATGAATTCAAGCGAGCAAGTAAAAGCAAGCGTGATAAGTGAGAGTGAGAATAATAATGAATGGGTAAAGTAGGAAAGCGTTTACAAAACACCTCTCAAGAAATCGAGGAGTTACAAGAATATAAACATGAATTGCATAATTGGCTTATTGATCTTCAAAATAAAATAGATATGAAGGATCATTTGATTGATGCACTTCAGATAAAATTAAGAGAAATGCATAATCAAATTGATGACATGATTGATGCAACATCTGCAGCAAACAACTTCATACAAAAGGTTGATGCAAGTTGTGACACAGAGGATCTAATAGAAAAGATTGATGCAACATGTGATACAGGGGATCTTATCCAAAATTTTGATGCAACATGTGATACAAATGAGATCATGCAAAAGGTTGATGCGACTTGTGACACAGAGGGAATAATACAGATGGTTGATGCTAATTGTGATACAAAAGACATAGAAGATATGGAATCTTCCATTCAATTGATGGAATAAAGTTTTATCAAAGATGAGTCCCAAGAAGAAGCACAAGACGACAACAAAAACAATAGCAAAAGTAAATTCCAAGATACAAAAGACTAAAGTTAAGATTCACAAAATGATCTTTCCAAGATGGTTGTCAAACCTTGGGAAGAATCGTTGTTCAACAAAGGTTGACATGGCTTAGGATATGACAAAGGAAACAACTTTCATATTCTGGATTACTCCAAATCGGTCCAGTTTGTGAGAGCATGATTTCTTGAAGTGAAGAATATTGGTAATAAATGCCAACATTGTCAAATAATTGGGCATATAAAGACATAATGTTTTGATCTCCATCTTTTTCTTCAATGTGGAAAGATAAATCATCTCTCAGAAAAGTGTTAAAAAAATAAGAAGATTAAGAAAACAATTTATTATGGATGGATAAATTCATGGAAATGAAATCAACAAGTAAAGAAGCTACATAAGTCTTATTATCTAGTCATGACAGAGGTAAAGCCACAACTGTATGGATAAATGAAAAAAGAAAAAATATTTCCAACAACTATTCCAGATGATTTGGGCATGATCCATCCAATTCTATATGTTTTTTGAAATTAAAACATGAATCAAAGATGGTACTCTCCACACCTCAATGGGGCGAGCATATTGATGTAAATGATACTATCTTACACCTTTAGGGGAGAGTGAAGATGGTTAGTGGTAAACCAAAACCACCACATTAGTCAAATCAAATTGATTAGTGGTCATCCAAAACCACCACATCGTTCAAGTATCAATGAAAATAGTTAGTGGTCAACCAACAAAACCATCACATAAAGAATCCAAAGCTCAAGCTTGGATCCCTTCAACCACGAATCATTGAAGAACAAAAGAATCCAAAGCTCAAGCTTGGATCCCTTCAACCAACTTCAACAAAATTCTCACCTTGCACCTGATAGGGGGGATATCATATATCAATGATGATAGTCAGGCTTCAAGATTTAAAGTCTTATCAGTCATAAAAATCAATCAAAATTTGGGAATTCTAACATAGAAACCCGTTTCCTCAAATCAATCAACTATTGGGATGCTAATCAATAGAATGGGAATGTTCAGACATGGTAGTTGTTCACTTCCAGGTGAACTATTCAATAGTTAGATATTGGCAGTTTTTCAAGCATGTCTTCATTGAAGCTTACTTCAACAGTTTTAGATTGAAGATGATATCGATTATTGTTTCCTTATGGGTACTATTATTCAAACTTGCGATTGAGGGGGGGAATGTTACACTGTGAGTCCCTAGACAATCACAAAGTCTGAAGCCACCTACTTATGAGTTGTAATCATTATCTATTGATGAGGTGTTGTCATGATCCATTGATGCGTTGTCAGTGAGATGTAGATCTAGAAGTGGTCAAATCCATGTATTATAAATTGATATAATGAGATCAATACATGAGTAGAGAATGGAGTAAATCCTTTTCCGCCAATTCATGTATTGTATTGCTTGTGCTCAATTTGTTATTTGCAAACAACAACCTCCAAGTGGCATGAGATACTTGAAATGGCCCCTCATGACAATTTAGAAAACACCATAACTTTGTTACTATTTGTTGGAATTTCTATTATAGCCACAACTATGAAATGTCGTGAACACTCTACATCTGATGGCATTGA
>SNQJ01S0117958.1:0-10324 GCA_010110895.2 Picea sitchensis
ATAAGCTTGGAGTTCTTTCATCCACATTTCATCTTTTCTTTGTAAGGAGAGCAATCAGTTGAGGGCCTCAAGAGCCTTCCATTGGAGAGGGAAGAGACCCAAGTCCTCTTTCTCCATTGTGTATCTTTGGATTTCATCTATCAAACCAGCTAATACATTGGTGATATTGGTCCATTGTCATTTGTTTTTATTTTTGTTCCTATGCTCATAGTTCTATTTAGTTTTTGTTTAATTCTTGTTAATAGCTTTGTTGTTTTCTTTCTAACCTTTTACCATACCGCTGTCGTGACTAGCAGAGCCCAACTAGGCATGTAAGCACTCACTTTTTGCTCACACAGCGACGAAAAGAGTGCAAACACACATCCTTGGTGATTTTTGTAACCTATAAAAGGACTTTTTCATCCTGCATATTGACTCTTTATGTCCCTTCACTACAAATCCTTCTGGCTACTTAATGTAGATTTCTTCTTCTAGATCCATGTGTAGGAATGTTTTCTTCACATCCATCTATTTTACTTAAAAATCAAAAGAAAAAGCAATAGATAGAATAAATATAATATAAGTTAACTAGGAAGCAAGAGAAAATATTTCACCAAATTCAAGTCCCTCTACCGGGGAATAACCTTTTTCTACTAACCGAGATTTATATTTCTCCACTTTTCCTTCTGCATTCAACATCTTATTAAACACACATTTTCTACCAATGGGATTTCTTCTAGTCGACAACTCCACTAGATCCCAAGCCTCATTCTTTTCCAAGGCTTCCATTTATTCAACCATGTCCTTTTCCCATATTTTTCCATCCTCTGAATCCACTGCCTCCCTAAGAGTTCTAGGATAATAATAAATAATAAACAAGGAAAATTTTGAATGAAAAACAAGTTGATTATACCTTTCCATTTTCCTTCTTTCCCAAACTGATCTCCTCAATATTGGAGTATGAGGCTCTTCATCTTCCTTTGATTCCCAATATTCTGTAGAGACTGATTCATTATCCTTCAATTCAAACTCTTTTTTATCTGGTTTTTCCTCCCTTGGTAGGAGTTCTTGTCTGACAACATCTTTGATTCCTCTAAATACCACATCTTAGATATACACTACCTTCTTAGTTTATGGGTTCCAAAGATTATAACCTTTCATACCTTCTATACAACCAATAAAGATACAATTTTCATCCTTTTTTTCTAGCTTGCGTCTATTTTACTTTGGAACATGTACATAAGAGTCACAACCTTGAGATGTGTCAGAGATGGTTTCTTACCATTATTGATCCAGGTGGATATTGGTCGCCACCCACCTATTCCAACTAGCTCCTCTTGACAGTTTTTAGGTCAGCACGTTCTTCTGTAATTGTGGGTTCTGAAAATTCAGGGTTGTTTGAATGCCTACATAGCTTCTAGATGGATATTGGTGGTCACCCAACTAATCCAACTGGCTTGCTTTGGAATTTTTCATGTCAATACATATTTCTATACTTCTAGTGTTGTTTTGGGGCCCTAAACAATGTTTTTTTTGTTTGCCACATTAAAGATATAGACGGAGTTAGAGTTTGATGACATAATGTGTATTTCTCTAAAATACCTTTCCAACGGGCTATCACTCACCTAAAACAAAGGTCATATGAAAAAGTTACGACCTCGGGAAGTTGAAGTACCAACCACTACAACAAATCCATGTGATTTTCTCCCTTTTTTGCTTCCAAAGATTGTTTTAGTGTATTTTTCTTCAATTTTTTGAGCAAGTCAACGCTATTTATTGGGATGGAGATATTCATGGTGTTTTTTTCACCAAAAACAAAATTTAGGCACTAAATTAGGAACTAATAGCACCAAAAATTTCTCCCCATTTAGTGTCGAAAATTTCACCCCAGTTAGCACCATAAATAGCGCCCCATTTAGCGCCATAAATAGTGCCCCATTTAGCACTAGCAATTTCACCCCGTTTAGATCCTGATTTAGCACCCTAGTTAGCACCACAAATTGCACCATAAGTACCACCTGATGTATCCAAAATAGCTTAAATAGTTAATTAGTTGAGGTGTTGGGGGTTAAGTGGATAGAGGCTTTGAGGATTTATGGATTTGGGGTACAAGGATTAAGGGTTAATGGATTAGGGGTTAGGGTTTAAGGTATTAATGGTCAAGAGCTAAGTGATTTGACACTTATAGGTTAGTTATTTTAATGGTTAATGGATTATGGATTATGGGCTAGGGGATTAATGTTTAAGTGCTTAGTGCATAGGGGTTTATGGATTAAGGGATTAGGGATTAGTGAGAAGTGGTTAAGGGTTGATGGCTTAGTGGTTAGGGGATTTATGGATTTTGTGTTAAGGGATTATTGATTAAATACAGTTGATGGATTACGGGTAATTAATTAGGGATTAGGTATTAACTAGGCTTTAAGGGTCAATGGATCAGGGGTTAGGGGAGTTAGGGATTTGTCATAACTCTCTTGAAATTTCATGGAACCTATTTGTTGACCCTTGACCAAGTTTTGGAGAACTTGGGTCACATTTGACCGATTTTGGGACTTCGATAGGCTGGTCGAAGACAAAGCACCAGGCGAAGAGGAGATCGCGGGATCTCACCCCGGTTTGTGAGATTTTTGGGTTTAGGGTTTATGTAACAGGTATGGGATGTCAGCCCATGGGTTTTCCCATGTTTAGGCCCATTTTGTAATGTATAAATATACAATTAGGCAATGTAATAAGGAGATAGTGTGTT
Organism: Picea sitchensis; assembly: GCA_010110895.2. Taxonomy (NCBI): domain Eukaryota; kingdom Viridiplantae; phylum Streptophyta; class Pinopsida; order Pinales; family Pinaceae; genus Picea; species Picea sitchensis. The sequence goes on from SNQJ01S0117958.1 coordinate 2,723, forward strand.
AAGTGCTAGAGTTTGATCTATGTGATTGCAAAGGATTTGTGCATACTGTGTGTTAAGAACTTGCAGAGCTAAGTGAAAGTGATTGTAAGAAGGCTTTGTGCTTAAACCTAGCTCGGGGAAGGAGGATCTGGCGAGGTGCGCACAAATATCTTGTCCTACACAATGTGGGTTCTTGTGGCTCTGTTCTTGTAGAAGATTGAGATAAGACAATAAATAAGAAAAGCGTTGGTGGGCGTAGCCCCACACTAGGGTGAACCACGTATATCTTGTGTTATGGTTGCTTTGTGCATTATAGTTGTTATGTTATTGATGTGATGTATGCTTATTGAAATGGTATATGTTAGATGCATCTGATATAATATATTAGTGCTTAGTAATGTGAATGAATGATAGATCTGATCTATTTCTATGTGCTAGGTGCTGGAAGTGTTAGATCTTGTTGAATACTGCATTGTTCTGTAACTAAGGTTTTGAATATGCGATATAAATAAGGGTTAAATGATAATGAATGTTAACTTCTAAGTGCTCTATTAAGGTATTGTAATCATACATCTGTGTCCCAGATAAGTTGTAGATATATGAGTCCTGCAACCCCCCCTGCCTCTACCTCGGGTGAGACTTCATCTACTTCACAGGTGTTGCCTAAAGGGCCAATAGTTAGTGGTTTTTTGGTGCGTTGTTGAAGCATTGAACCCTGGGTCTGCCCCTGTGCCAACAAATGGTTCTGTTGTCGAGACCTGAAACTGTGATTGTTGGGAACTGAAGAAAAGAGAAAGATTTGTGCGTAGATCTGTTGCCCTAGTATGCAGTATTCTACTTGACTGGCAAAGCTCTATGCTAATAAGAGAAGTTTGATCTAAATAAAAGAGGTAAGATCTTGAATCTTTGTTCTCTGATAAAGATAATATAAGTGAAAATTTGTATTTCGAAAGAATGGATCTAGGTATGTTTAATAGATTTGGTCCTAGTCTGAAAACTAGGGTACAACTAAAAGAAAGAAGATTTGATATGAATAGATCTGATAGAAATAATGAAAGATATGTTATTCCTATGCATAGAAAGAATTGTTGGACTAACAAATGGATGCAGGATCCTATAAATATTTTTTTTTAGACCCTCCACTGTGATCCCAGTGCCTAGTACAGGAAAGGTTGGGGATCATTCAAGAGAAAGAGAGGGTTAACTCTTTGTTATAGTTTCATAAGACCGGGACATCTTGCTAAGGAATTCCCTGGTAGAAGTCCTATTTTCCTTTGTTGTAAGGATATTGGACATGAAGTTTTGGATTTCCCTACAATGATTGCTAAAGTTGAAAAGATGAATATGAGACAAGAAAACTATGAGACAAGCCAATAAACTAAGGATATGATAGAACCCTAGAAAGAATCAGAGACTGTATTATTACAGATGAAAGAAACCCTGAACGATCACAAAGATATAAACTTATCAGAGATCTTAAAAGAGAAGGAATGCATCAAAACAAGAATATGAGACTTTGACATCAAATGTGTCCTGGATGAGGAAACACAGGTGAATATCATGACAGAAAGAATTTGGGAAATTTTGGGAAATTCCGCTATGGTTCCTTCATTGGGAGGAATAGGATTATTTAGATGAAAGATAATAACCTTATGTGGAATACTTACCTAGATACTTATGAGTGCTCATGGAACTTCGACAGAAGAAGGATTTGAGATCATTAAATTTGTTGAGAATAGTGCCCCATTTGCTATTTTTCTAGGAAAAACCTGGATTGAAAAAGATTAGATACGAAAGGAAATAAGAAGAGGAGGACCTACAACAGAAAAAACAATAACTAAGAGATTTCATGGCTAGGCGAATAACGCACTTACTGAAAGAACAAGAGGACCAGTCGAAGCTACTAAGCACTAGATATCTGGACGTCGAAGTTGAAAGAACACATGAATACTTGAAACACCTATCTATACAAGAGAGTAGAGCACCTACCCCAGAAAGAGAAGAAGTATTACCCTCGAACCCTAGGAAAGACTCCCCATAGTGCAAATTTACCATGCCAAGAGGAGATAAGAATGATAATGGAAAGAGGAAACTAGTGAATCAGATTTCAGGAAAGAAAGCCAGAAAGCTCAGCAAGAAGAAAGCAAAGTTAGAAACTTTGCAGGAAGTTCCAGGGAGGATTCCGCAAAAAGAGGGTTTGCAGAAATGGAACTTCATCGAGATATCAGAACAACGTAAATTGGCACTTCTCCATGACGAAGAAATATGACCGTTGTAGGCATCCCGGTCGTTAGAACGACGATCAAGAATGGTTGGAAACGCAGTTATTTCCAGAACAATCACCACTGGATCATTGGGACCGCGCCATAATATATGGAATAGCATTGATTGAGGCGTTCCTTCCCTTTGGAAGATTATGTTACGACGTTTTCTATTTATCACATCGAGTGTTTCACCAAGAACACATTTTCCAATTGTGATTATCCGAGCCCACAGAGAACTAGTTAATTTCGCATAGTGATTATTGATACCTTGCCATCTGTTATGTTACATTAAGTGTTGTTCACCGACCTAAGATATCAGATCTTGAGTGTGCATGTTGGACGAAATTAGCGCAGTCAAAAAATCCATCAAAGAGATCCTAATAGACCTCATGGCCAAGAAGTTGATGTCTGCAGGCATCCAAGCCTCATCGATGAGAGGAGTGCAAGCATCCATGTCGACTTCTCGTGGAATTGGACCATCCTGAGCTATGACAAAGAAATGAATGAAGCATCATAATGACTTAGCGAATGAAAATCTCATCCCATCTATCTCGCCCAACTACATATTGCCTCTGGCTGGTGTGGTGAGTCGTGACAACATCCCGAGGGACTTTGACTACACAGTCATCATTGCATACCTCCCGAAGGGGATACGCATAGTCAGACTATAGTTGGAGAGGATTCTGACTTTGAAGATCAACGACTATAACTTAGGATATCGCAATAACTATGGCACACTCGCACCATACAAGTATTTGACCAGGACCAAGGGGAATAAGTCAAATATCATGCCCCAGCTGTGGACCATGGACATCGTGAGGTCCACCATCCTAAACGTAATGAAGATACCCCACTTTCGAAGGCACCAAGAGGTTAACGTGTGCGTTAAAATCTTGTTGTCATGCTTCCATGGCGGTTACCTATGGTTGGAAAAGTGTATCGACGTCGATCTGGCACTGATCCATAGGATCACCGGACTAAGCATGCAAGGACCAAACCCACAAGAATTTTATCCAAGGAAGGCTGCATATCACACCCTCACACAAATAATCAAAGACACCTATGGAGATGTGGAAAATGGGAAGCGGGGCTACAAGGTAGCCTCCATATAGAATGGTACAGTGTGCCTAGCCTGCTAGTTGATTGTTGGAAAGATAGTAAGGAAGAAAAAACCCACGAAGGTCATGGGGTTTGTCGTCGACCTTGCAGGAAAATGTGTGAAAGGTATACAAATGAACTAGGCGAGCTTCCTCATCAACCAGTTAGAGAAATATTGTCGCGAAGCTAAGGATCAGGGCTACGAGTTCCATTTTAGTTAGCTTCTGATCCTCATTGTCTGCATTTCTTGGGAGATTCTAGAAGGTGTGACCTTCCCTAAGATTGAGACATCAGAACCCTTAGTTGTGAAGTTCACCATGCTCTGGTATTCGAACGACATGGCTGAACAATGGTATTCAAACACGGTGTTCCACGCTTATTGCCTACAGTTGAAGAGGGCTACTGAGTATTCCCCTCACATGACACCGAATACCCTGCATAGATTCAGAGCATTTGTGAAGTTTCATGCAGATATACTTTTTATTTATATCACTACGCGAGGAGACGAACATAAATAAGAGCTCCAATATTACTACAAGATCATTGAGGAGGGCATGGAAGAAATAACTAAGGAGTGGCCTGTAGAGATCCTTGTACCAGTCGACCAGGCAGAACTGTCTAACCTCGACCTAATCGAAATTCCTATGGTCACTCGCGAAGAGTATGATTCACCCAGCAGTATAAGAAGTAAGAAAAAGGAAGAGGTACATAAGTTGAACAACGCATCAGAAGAGACTGCTTCAGACTCACCTGGAGGGGAAGGTGATGATGAAGTAGAAAAAGAAGAAGACAAAGGAGAAAAAGATGAGCATAAACAAGGCAAAGTAACACCACCTAGGGACCCTATTGATGAAGCTGAGACCTCCAAGAAAAGAAAGGTTTCCCCCATGAAACCTACATTGAGAAAGAAGTCCAAAGCTACTAAACCACATATGCATACTGTGATCACGATGAATGACATATATTTCATCATCGTCATTGTCTCAGATACCTTAGAAGATATCTTACAGTGCAATGAAGCCAAACAAGGGACCATGTATGAAAGAATTGAAGAAGAGCTAAAAGGGGTACAACAATCCCTCCACTCCATCCGTGCAGTGTCTACTACGCCCCCATCATCAGAAGGAACAGAGTTGGGAGATGAACCTGCCCAGCTCCGCCGAATAGCAGATGCGACCAAAGATTTCCTTTGTCATGTCCAGGAGGAAAACAAACAGGCCATAGAGGCCTTAAAGAAAGAAAAAGAGAAATCTAGAGAACAACGTCGGGTTGTGCAACAGGAAAAAGATGACAACCAAGCCAAGTTTGTAGAGGATAGAGTGCATATCTAGAAGGAGAAGGAACAACTGCTCGCAGAGCATATTGGAGTTAAATAAGCAATCATTAGAGAAATTAGCTCCGTGACATGCTTAGAAAATATGGAAGAAGACCCAATAGAAAGACAAGTAGGGAACCTTGTTGAAGCCATTCAACAGCTCCAACAGAGGATAGTCGAACTGTAGTTACAAGCAGTGCCAAGCACTCTGCAGGAAGTGTGAGATATAAGACAAGAAACTACGAGGAGCACAGTTTAGAGAATCAAGGCATTGGCCTTGGAATGTAAACAACTCAACAGTTGAAGTGCACAGACCTATGAGCGCCTTGCAGAGGACCCAGAGCTCAGGAAACTGGAGTCACGACTCTAGGAGGAAAAACATCAAGCATCATCAGTGCAAGTGCAGTTGAAGCTACTATCATCGGTCGAGAGTATGAAAAGAGACTAGGAATAGTGCATGGTTCAGGAATAGTCCCATGCCATTCAGAGTAAGGTCATGGAAGTAACCCAACGACTATAGCCAGTGTAGGATGCATCTTTCATACGTTTTGAGGAGATTGAAGGACAAGGTGCACAACTAGAATAGGTAGTCACCTCAGTTGAACAACGATTAGAAGGACCTGTCACCGAGAAGTTCATTCAGGAGTTTTTCAATCAGGAGGCTCTGGCGAAGCAACATGTCGAAGCAGCTCGAGCCAAGCTCAAGGCATTTGAGGCAGAGTTACCCAGATCAGAGTGACTCGGGATGAGTCATAGGTGAGTGTTGGGGGCATGTTGTCCCTTGAGAAATTTTTGGAGAACTTGGGTCACATTTGACTGATTTTGGGACTTCGATTGGTTGTTTGAAGATGAAGCTCCAGGAGAAGTGGAGAACGTGGGATCTCGCCTCGTTTTGTGATCTTTTTGTTTTTAGGGTTTATGTAACGAGTATGGGATGTTGGGCCATGGGTTTTCCCATGTTTAGGCCCATTTTGTAATGTATAAATAGATAGTTAGGCGATGTAAGAAGGAGCCAATGTGCTAAGTTCTAGAGTTTTATCTATGTGATTGCAAAGGCTTTGTGCATACCATGTGTTAAGAACTTGCAGAGCTAAGTGCAAGTGATTGTAAGAAGCTTGTGTGCAAACTATAAGAAGGTTTTGTGCTTAAACCTAGCTCGGGGAAGGAGGATCTCGCAAGGTGCACACAGATCTCCTATCCTATGTGGAGCGATTTCCTGTGGCTCTGTGCTTGTAGAAGATTAAGATAATACAATAAATAAGAGAAGATTTGGTGGACGTAGCCCCACACTGGGGTCAATCACGTATATCCCATGTTGTGGTTGCTTTGTGCATTATAGTTGTTATGTTATTGATGTGATGTATGCTTAGTGAAATGATATATGTTAGATGTATCTGATATAATAACTTATTTCTTAGTAACGTGAATGAATAATAGATCCGATCTATTTCTATGTAATAAGTGTTGGAAGTGTTAGATCTTGTTGAATACTGCATTGTTCTGTACCTAGGGTTTTGAATCTGCTATGTAAATAAGGGTTAAATGCTAATGAATGTTAATTGCTAAGTTCTCTGTTAAGGTATTGTAATCAGATATCTGTGCCCCAGCTAGGTTGCAGACATCTGAGTCCTGCAACCCCCCTACCTCTACCTCGGGTGAGACTTCATCTTCTTCACAGGTGTTGCTGAAAGGGTTGGTAGTTGGGGTTTTGTTGGTGCATTGTTGAAGTGTTGAACCCTGGGTCTTCCCCTGTGCCAACACTATTCCAACACATCAATAACCAATTTCATCCATTGATGTCACACGGTGAGTAGTGAATGGGTCCAACATTGAAATTTCTTCAAATTGTTACTACATGCATTGAAATTTGACATAGTTAGAATAGACACAATATCCTTAACGATATGTGAGGGTTTCAAGACTCAAGGATACCTGATGTCCCCACATAATATTTGAGATCGCACATTTGTGTCAATGTTCATCATGCAGTCTCATTAGCCTCGTTTGTCATTCAAATCTATGAAATTCTTGTCAAAAATCTCTTAAAATGTCATGGATTAACATATTCCAAACACATCACCAATGTCATCCATCAATGTCGCACAGTGAGAAATGAATGGGGTTTAGCACCAGATGTTCCTAAATAGTTAATTAGTTGAGGTGTTGGGGGTTAAGTGGATAGGGTCTTTGAGGATTATGGGATTTAGGGATTTTGGGTACAAGGATTAAGGATTAAGAGAATTAGGGACTAGGGTTTAAGGGATTAAGAGTCAAGAGATAAGAGATTTGGAACTTATGGGTTAGGTAGTTTAATGGTTAATGGTTTAGGGATTATGGGCTAGGGGATTAATGTTTAAGTGCTTAGGGAATAGGGGTTTATGGATTAAGGGGATTAGGAATTAGTGTTTAAGTGTTTAAGGGTCGATGGGTTGGGGGTTAGGGGATTTAGGGCTTTTGTGGTAAGGGATTAGTGATTAACTAAGGTTGAGGGATTAAGGGTTTAGGGATTATGACTTAACTAGGATTTAAGGGTCAATGGATTAGAGGTTAGGGGATTTAGGGCTCTTTTGGTAAAGGATTAATGATTAAATAAGGTTGAGGGCTTAAGGGTTTAGGGATTAGGGCTTAACTAGGCTTAAAGGGTCAATGGCTTAGGGGTTAGGTTTTAGGTCAAAATTGTTGATACTGAGAGGGGGGTGAATCAGTATCAAGTACAATTTAAAAAACTTTTTCAACTCATAATTAAACCATTCAATTATATCCAATGAGCAATGAACAATAGTATAAGAGTTACACCAATACACCATAATACACCATGCACAATATATGAGAAATAATCAAATAGTTTTTGTTCAAGGGAAGTAATGACTTCCAAAGGTAGCTACAGCTTCCAAATGTAAAGGGAGGGATAAACATCCAAGAGGAAGATACAATCCTCCAATATCA
>SNQJ01S0117959.1:12568-27701 GCA_010110895.2 Picea sitchensis
ACACTGTGGATCCATAATTGTATTGATAAAAAGGTATAGCCATTGAAAATACACTGTGGATCTATACTCTGATGACCTGAACTGATCGTAGCCACGAAGAATACATAGGGGATCTACGAGATGAAAAGACATAGCCATGACCAATACAAAGTGGATCTATGTAACAATATATGTGTCATTGTTCAAGAGAAACTCCTTCGCAACCTGGGCAAAGTACATATCAAAGTGATCACTCAACCCAGGGTCTTCTTATAGATCTTGATGTAGTATGAATCTAACCATGTGAATAGATGTCCTAATGTCGAACATGGTAGAAACCACTTGATTACCGGTCAATGATGTAAACCATTAACAAGCACGAGGGAGATCACCATTAATGTCAATGATTCCCAAGGTACCCTAGTACATTCCAACAAATGTGAATGGATGAGCTGGAGTCGAACATCTGTGGAATCATTCAATCAGAGGTCAGTGATGTAAGCCCACTGTTAGACGTGAGGAGGCCTGCCATTGAGGCATGCAGGTCCCAAAGTACTAACTGGTTTCTAAGGCTAGTTCCTGGATTCATTTGCTGAGCTGCGTTGTGACTCTAAGAAACTGGCGACTCCACTGGGGAATCGAATCAAAACTTTTAGTTTTGTTTTTTCCTCATAAGACCTTGTCTTACCTGATTGTTTTCCAACCTTGTTCACCCCATCTATCTGATTGCACTTGCTGATTGACTCTTCACTCCATCACACTCAGCTTGTTTGTCAAAATTTGACTGAATTTTAAGGTTTTTTAGACATTTTTGTGAGTTTTCCGGCACCAGCGCTCCCTTGCCTTGTTAGAAGGGCACCAAATCTCCCTTAGAGTGTTGGACAGATATTTATAATGCCCTGGTGTCCATTACACCAGAGCGCCAACCCTTGTTTTCACAAAATCCCTTCAAAAAATTGCATTTTTGAGGATAAAAACCCAGTTTCTTCACTTGCTGAGCTTTTTTGTGATTCAATGATGCTTCCTTTGACCTTTGACATGCTTCCTCCTGAGAAGTAAACACCTTATTGTTCAGATTTTATGTCCGTCTCCCTCATTTTTTGAGTTTTTGCTGTTGAAAGCTTGAAATCGACCCCCTACTTTTTCTCTCCTATCTGACTGAGCGAGAACTCTAGTGAAGGACATTAGAAGTCTGACTCTTCTCATTTGGTTCTTTGAGGTCATCTGATCCAATTTATTTCTCCTTCCTTTTGCATTTTTGATTTTCTTTCTCTTGTTTGATTGCAAAAGGGTGTGTTGTTTAAAATATGCATTTTCTTGTCTGAATCTCCTTGATCTGAAAGGGTAGTTGGCAAGAGAAATTTTGCATTGAATTGATTATCATTTGCATACAAACGAAAAAAGTACATCTTAATGATTAGTTTGCATATTAGTTTGCATTTCTGAAATGTTGTAGCATCATATTGGATTTGATTGAGAACAAAATTGATTGAGGGCATTCCTTATCAAGTGTTTGATAGTGAAAACGACTCTTCCCCGTTCCCTTAAATAGGTATTCATCGAAAAGAAATGATTGCTTATCATATTTCATGCATATTTTTGGGAATTGAGTCATCATTCCATCAGTTTCACTTTTGTACACCCTCTGAGTAAACAACAACCATTAAAATCAACTCTTAACTAAAATTTATCAGACTTTTTACATCTTTTTTAGCAAACCTACATTAGTTTAAGGTGTAGGGATTTGGAATAGGTTGAAAGGATAACTTTCCAAAGCTATCATACAAACTTAGTATCTTGAGGTAGGGAGAGTCAAATCCAATTGTCGTATTGTCTTGCTGGGATCCCCCTCTCACACAGGGGTTACACACAAGGTCGCATTCAGGTGAGTTACAGAGATTGTCCCTCCGTGGTTCAACCGTTTGTAGTGGTCGGATCGTATATTGGGGGTCACTGGAAGGTATACCCATGATTATGTGTGGGAGCCTTTCAAGTTGATTTTGGACTTGTTGTCCTGCCCATACGTTCCGACTGGACTGTCGACTGTACCCGCCCAGGGGTTGACTACGAGTTGGTGACCTTAGTAGCCACAATCTTTAGGGTCTCACACAAGGTGACGATGAAGGGAAGTCTCACTGTACCTGGAACAGACGTTGGTCAAACTCACTCGGGCTCCTTGGAGGGTAAATCCACAATTACTGCATTTAAGCTTGCACCAAGGCATAAGTTTGTTAAGCAGGTCGCCAACGTAACGGATCCACCCGCTCTATCCTTGCCCCTTCCTATTTTGATCTCGCGACGTTGGATTTCATCACCAACTAGTGGTTTCATCGTAGGAAGGTTTGTTTGATTGATTGCTTCTTAGATTCATAGCGTTTGCTATTTGTTTTACTTAGTGGACCTTAGGTCGAGTCAGTGATAATGGCATCGAATCCTGGGAGTACCAATGGAGGAACCCCTTCTCCTGGGGAACCTTATACCTTCCTTCGTTTGGAAACTTTGGTCCTCCGTATGTTGCCACACTGAGTCTTCTAGGACTCACTATTGGATTACCAGTTTGGTTGTTCCCCACTCCGGTGATCCCGAATCCTCCCAATGTTTCATTTGCAGCTAATAATTTGGATGTCAATACACCACCCACACATCAACTTCATGTCGATTTTTTGCCTTCTTCACCCATCAAGTCTCCTTCCATTTCTCCTTCTTCGCTTAGTGAAAGCTCAAAAGCAAGTAGCAAGGTTGATCAGAAGAAGAAGAAATGGAAAGAGAAGAAGAAGAGGAACCCAAAAAGGACAAAGGCCCCAACAACATCAGATGTTGGGACTAAGAAACCAGTTACTGTTAATAGTACTGGGAGTGTTGATGAGGTCAAAAAGATTAAAAGGAAGAATCCAAAACCCAAATTCCCTTGCAGCCTTTGTAAGGGTGACCACTTTCTGAGGGATTGCTCCGGTCTTACCCAGGTCTTAGAAATGTGGTCCTCCACGTCATCGACCTCTATCGGTCATGTCAATGATACCCCGTCAACTAGTGATGTTCAAGTTGGTAAGAAGAAGCAAACCGTCAAGTTCCCTTGCATGTTAAGTAAATGTAATCATTACTCTCACCTTTGTCCTCGCATGGACAGGGCTTCTTATCTTTTGGAAAAACTTCAACTTCCAAAAGGTTATCGTAAGATTTCCTCTGACCCATCATTGGTTGATGGACTGGTCAACCCGGTTCCACCCTCAGTCAGTCCGGTTGATCAGGTGGTCAATCTAGTTTCCTCCTCGATTGAACCACAAACCCAGGTAGCTGATCCAGTTCCATCATTGATAACCCCCGATCTTCATCAAAAGAGTGACACCAAAGTGGTCGATCTGTTTTCATCCTTGGTCGATCCCACTCTCCCATTAAAGAGTGACACCAAAGCGGTCGATCCGTTTCCACCTGTCGACCCCATTCTTCCCTTGGAGAATGAAACTCAAGTGGTCGATTCGGTTCTGTCATCAGTCGATCCCACTCCTCCTTTGACGAGTGCTAAAGTGACTGATCTAGTCCCTTCCTCGGTCAATCCCACTCTTCCTTTGAAGAGTGCCAAAGTGGTTAATGCAGTTTCACCATCGGTCAATTCCATTCCTCCTTTGAGGAATGTCAAATTGATTGATCCAGTCCCTTCCTCGGTCAGTCCCACTCTTCCTCTGATGAGTGCTAAAATGGTCTATCCAAGTCCACAATTGGTTGATCCAATCCAATCATCGGTTGATCCTACTCCCCTTCTATAGAGTAAACCTGATACTACCCATGTTTTTCTCATTAATACAGACTCTACCGTGCCAGGGGGCATTCCTTCTTCTCCTGCGAAACCCCCTCCAAGTACTGAAGCCATCCTTTTTGATTGGGGTGCGCTAACTAGACCTCGTCTTCCCTCCCACATTCCTTTCCAGATTACAGTACAGGTTCGTGGTTGGGACGTTCCTCAAATGCTGATAGATGAACGTGCGTCCGTTAGTATTTTGTCTTCTGTTGCTTGGTACGCTTTGGGTTGTCTGCAGCTTGCACCGGTTACACAGAATCTGTTAGCTTCTAATAGAAGAAATAATCAACCTTTAGGGATCCTTCCTCAGTTTCCTGTAACTTTGGGAGGGAAAACTGTCTTTATCGATGTCATGGTAGTCCGAGACCCCTTGGATTTATCTTTACTCCTTGGGCGAGATTATGTCTATGCTATGAAATCTCTTGTATCCACTCTTTTCCGTGTGATATATTTCCCTCACGATGGAAGAATTGTGACTATTGATCAACTTTCATTCATCGGCCCTGACTGGGTTACCTCCCTAAGTGGTTCTTATATGCAGACAATATCGCCCCCACTGCATGTCAATTATGTGGCGTTGTCTCCCATGATTTCAACTTCCGACGATTTGGATCCGGTAGTGGACATGGTGATTTCTTCTATAGGATTGTTGGATCCTAATCTCCTTACTCCTATCACAACCCTCGACATGTGTTCCTTCTCAAGTGATTATCTTCCCTCCAGTGAAGATCTCTTGGAAGCCATGACCGAGTTTTGTCCCTTGACATGGTACCCTTCCAGAGCATTATCCTCTCGGAACTCATGATCAAGAAGCGACCACGAGCATAGTTTCTCTCCTCTGTGGAAATCTCATTAAAAAATGAAATAGGGGATTCGAGCATAGTTTCTCTTCTCTATGGCAAGCTCGTTAAAAAATGAAATAGAGGCCTTGAGCATAGTTCTTTTCCTGTGTCGAGCTCGTTAAAAAATGAAACAATCACCTCTCTTGAACCTTCATTTCATCCACCCATATCCTTTTTCTCCATCTAGCACAAAAATTGGTGAGAACCTCAAAGTCGGTGAATGAATTGAAGCTTGGAGGGCATGTCTCCATCCTTTGCTGATCATTCTGGAGTTAAGCCACTAGCTTTCAAGATGGAGGCATACCGAGCTTAGTCTTTGTTCTTTCTCGTGCTCGTAAATACATGAGAATGCATCCAGGTAGACTTTTATCTCTTTTTTGGACCTGTATGGATATACGGAAAAGGAACCCCCTGGAGTCTCCTTTAAGCTCTTTTCAGACTCTCTAAACGTGAAAAGATTTCTGAGTGATCTTACTTCCTTTTCCACTCGTTAAACGGTTTTAAAGGGCGTATTTCGAGCGATAGTTTATCTCTTTTTCAGTCTCGTTAGACTACTATATGAAAAAGGAACTGAGAGAGTTCTCTTTTAAGTGTTTTTCCAAACTCTATAATCCTGAAAACCTTTGAGTTTTCTGTCTTTGGACTCGCTAAAACACACATTGACAGGCCCATATGGGATCAAACCCTTACTTATTCCAGTTCGTTAAACAAAGGAAGAGGAACTTACCGAAGGTGAGTTGTATCGAGCATGTGTTATCCTCCTTGAGCTCATTAAATCAAAAAGAGGTACTCGTCTATCTGGATGGGGGAAAAATTTGAAAGAAGCAAGCCAAGCAGTCTCTTGAGAACATTACCAAGTAATTCTTAGAGTCGCCCTTGAACACGACACTTTATCATATGCATGCATTATAACCTGCTGAACCTCTGCATTGAGCCAATCCTTTGAGTTTCTTTCACTCCGTTGGGTCACCCGATGCAAGTCACGACATCCACTGCATCATCAAGTATTGGTCCATGTCATGTTTTGGTGTTGTGTCTCAGTGTTCAAGGGAAGTATCCGCCTCTAGAGTCAGCCATCCCAAATATCTTGCCTCAAAACCCGTGTCAGTCCATGTCCATTTTATCTACCAATTACATCTCTATGTCTGTTTCATGTCGTTGATGGGGGATACATCAAGGCCCTCCTTCGACGAGCCTATTCCTATCGACCTCAACTCATTATCCGGGAATTAGGCTTAGAAACCATGTAGTACTTTGGGACCTGCATGCCTCAATGGCAGGCCTCCTCACGTTCGACAGTAGGTTTACATCATTGACCTCTGATCGAATGATTCCACGAATGTTTGACTCCATCTCATCCATTCACATTCGTTGGAATGTACTAGGGTACCTTGGGAATCATTGACATTAATGGTGATCTCCCTCACACTTGTTAACGGTTCACACCATTGACCAGTAATCAAGTGGTTTCTGCCATGTTCAACATCAGGACATCTATTCACATGGTTATATTCATACCACATTGGGATCGGAAAGAAGACCCTGGGTTGAGTGATCACTTTGATATACGCTTTGCCCAGGCTGCGAAGGAGTTTTCTCTTGGACAAATGATGCATACACTGTTACATAGATCCACTTTGTATTGGTCGTGGCTATGTCTTGTCACCTCGTAGATCCACTATGTATTCTTCGTGGCTATGATCAGTCCAGGTCATCAGAGTATAGATCCACATTGTATCCTCGGTGGCTATACCTTTTATCAATACAATTATGGATCAACAGTGTATTTTATGGCGGCCATATCTTGCAAGTCTTGATCACCCAAGCATAGGTATGCCTGCCTTGGGTTTTGAAACATGTCATGATGTTTGTTGGATGTTTGTGTGCAGCTTCCGTCAGGTTCTCTGAGTCTATACCCTTGCTTGAAAGTCTACAAATTATTTCAGTTATCAGTTCGCATCTTCTAACTTCATACTTTGGGGGACAATCTGTTACACCTCAATATTGCTCAATTTGATAAGTGTCGCATGCTCCTCTCAACTGTCGTAAGTGTCGCATGTTCCTCGCAACTGTCGTAAACATAAAACAAAGCATATTTCCATGATGATGACACCAAGGAGACACTTAGAATACCTCAAACAATTGAATTGGAGGAAGGAGAATGATCTACTGAAGTCAAGAATAATTTTCCATCTGAAAGGAGCTCTTGAAATAAGGTTTTGAAGGAGAGCACTCCTCTACATCAGCCTTAGGAGCGTTGGTGCTCCCCCATAAGGTCTTAGGGAGCGTTATAATGAAAAACTTCCCCTCTGTAGGAGCGATATCCATCCTTGGAGCGCAAGTGCTCCCCTTGAGCCTCCTAGGGAGCGTTATAACGCCCTGATGCCCCTTTTGAGGGAGCGCTGTCTAATCTGGGCAGTGGTTGTCCCATTGAGGAGAATAAGGGGAGGATCTTTCAAGTTTGGAAGGTAGTTGCATTTGAATTCTTGGTTCAATCAGAAGATCCTTGATCTAAGGAGGGAATTCCTCAACCTACCCTAAAGATACCTCAAGAGGTTAAGCCTCTCTTAACCTATATAAGCAGGCTCTATGATGCTGAAAAGGGGAAGAATTGCTAGCATGAAACCTGTGATCTCATAGGAAACACACAGTGAACTGAAGGAGAGTGATCAGTGAAGATGCTATCATCTAGATCATGGATCTTTCGAGCAAGGGTTAGATAAAGGGGACTTGACGAAGCTGTCGCATTCGCATCTACGATTGTAAGTACTGTTTTTGTTATTCTCATTAATATGACACACTTGGCCTATTTCTTTCTGGTTTATGTATGATCTTACATGAACTTATAGTTGATAGATAGATCTGTTTTCAAGCTAATATCAATAGAGTAGGAAGTGGTCGTACTTTGTTTGTCTACAGGGATCATCGAGGAGCGGAAGATTGGAGCTCAACTCGGAGCGTACAGGGACAAACGTCGATAAAGATGTACTTCTGTTCTCCTTCCTCCTCATGCATTAGTTTGTATGGATTTGAAAGGAAGTTAGTGTCCACGTTAAGCACTTTCTGTCTTAGAGTTTAGGGTCTAGCTCTTTGAGGCAATCTACCTGTCCGCAGGGAGATTTTCCTACAACAGAAAATCTGTTACACATCGAAATTACTCACTTTGATAGTGTCACAAGTATCGTCATTACAAAGGTCGCAAGTGTTGCATTTTGCTCACAAGGTCGCAAGTGTCGCATGTTGCTCACAAGTGTCAAAGAAAGCATGCTTCCATGATGCCTATGTCGTGCCTATAACGACATGAGAAGGACACTTGAAACACATCAAACATTTGATTTGGAAGAGAAGAAATGAGTCAGCAGGATTACAAACCTTTTTCCATCTGAAATCACCTCAAAAACTGAGCTTTTGAAGGAGAGCGCTCCCCTATACCTCTTCTGGGAGCACCGACACTCCCCCTTACACTGGATGGAAGTGTTATAAAGCTCCACTGGCCCTTTTGAGGGAGCGTTATGGATTTTGAGAGTGTTGGCGCCCCCCTAAAGACTACTAGGGAGCGCTACAATGCTCTAATGGTCCTTTTGAGGGATTGCTACCTATTCTGGGCAGTAGTTAAGTTGTTGAGATGAATGGGGGAAGGATCCTTTCATTCTTGGAAGGCAGTTGGATTCGAATCCCTAGTCTAGCCATGATCTTAGGGCAGATCCTCAACTGAAGGAGACAAATCCTCAACTTCCCCAAGGATATCTCAAGTGGTTAAAGCCTCTCTAAGGCTATATAAGCAAGCTTTCTAATGGTGAAAGGGGACTAGAAAAGGAGAATCACACCAAACTTACGATCTCATAAGTGGTGCTGGAAGAGAGAAGAATTGCTAGCATGAAACCTATGATCTCATAGGAAACACACAGTGAACTGAAGGGGAGTGATCAGTGAAGCTGCTATCATCCAGATCGTGGATCTTTCGAGCAAGGGTTAGATAAAGGGGACTTGACGAAGCTGTCACATTCACATCTACGATTGTAAGTAATGTTGTCGTTATCCTCATTACTATGACACACTTGGAATGTTTCTTTCTATTTTGTGTCTGATCTTACATGAACTTATCGTTGATAGATAGATCTGTTTTCAAGATAATATCAATAGAGTAGGAAGTGGTCGTACTTTGTTTGTCTACAGGGCTCATTGAGGAGCGGAAGATTGGAGCTCAACTTGGAGCGTGTAGGGATAAACGTCGATAAAGAGGTACTTCTGTTCTCCTTCCTCCTCATGCATTAGTTTGTATAGATTTGAAAGGAAGTCAGTGTCCACGTTAAGAACTTTCTGTCTTAGATTTTAGGGTCTAGATCTTTGAGGCAATCTACCTGTCCGCAGGGAGATTTTCCTTCAACAGAAACTGGTGACTCCACTGTCTGGGAACGTTATAAAGCTCCTCTAGCCCTTTTGAGGGAGCACTGACACCCCCCTAAAGCCTACTAGGGAGCGCTACAATTCTCTGATGGCCTTTTTGAGGGAGCACTACCTATTCTGGGCAGCAGTTGAGTTGTTGAGATGAATGGGGGAAGGATCCTTTCATTCTTGGAAGGCAGTTGGATTCAAATCCCTAGTCCAGCCATGATCTTAGGGCAGATCCTCAACTGAAGGAGGTAAATCCTCAACTTCCCCAAGGATATCTCAAGTGTATAAAGCCTCTCCAAGGCTATATAAGCAAGATTTCTAATGGTGAAAGGGGACTGGAAAAGGAGAATCACACAAAACTTATGATCTCATAAGTGGTGCTGGAACAGAGATATTTTGGAAGAAAGATACCTATGATCTCATAGGGAGCAATCAGTGAAGCTATCATCATTCAGATTGTGGATATTTTGATCAAGATGCGACACTTGTGACCTTTGTAATGATGACACTTGCGACACTATCAAAGTGAGTAATTTCGATGTGTAACAGTTTGGACTAATACATGGATGCAGGATCCGAGGAATAATTTTTTGCAGGTTAGCTACCATGATCCTAGTGCACATTATAGGAAAGGATGGGGATCATTTAAGAGAAAGAGAGGATTAACTCTTTGTTACAGTTGTAGAAGACTGGGACATCTTGCTAAGGAATTCCCTATTAGAAGACCTAGTTGTCTTTGTTGTAAAACTATGGATCATGAAGTTCTGGATTGCCCTAGAATGATTGCTAAGGTTGAAAGAATGAATATGAGACAAGAAAACCCTGAGGAAGGTCAAGAAACTAAGATCATGGAAGAACCCTAGAAAGAATCAGAAACTGTACTATTACAATTGAAAGAAACCCTGAATGATCACATAAACATCAACTTATCAGAGATCTTCAAAGAAAACGAATGCATATAAACAAAAATATGAGACCTCGACATTGACTGCGTTTTGGATGAGGAAACACAGGTGAATATCATGACAGAAAGAACTTGGGAAATTTTAGGAAAGCCTGCTATGATTCCTTCATTGGGAGGAATAAGATTATTTAGAGGAAATATAATAACCCTATGTGGAAGACTTACCCATATATCTATGAGTGCTCATGGAACCTCGACAGAAGAAGATTTTGAGGTTGTTAAATTTATTGAGAACAACGCCCCATTTGCTATGTTACTAGGAAAACCTTGGATTGAAAAGGATCAAGCCAGAAGAAAAGAAGAGGAAGTATTATAGCAGAAGAAGAAATAATTAAAAGATTTCATGACTAGGAGGATCGCACATTTGATTGAAGAATAGGAGAATAGGTCGAAGTTATTCAGAACTAGAAACTTGGATGTCGAAGTTGAAAGGACACACGAGGACTTGAGACACCTATCTGTACAAGAGAGTAGAGAATGTACACCAGACAAAGAAGAAGTATTTCCCTTGAACCCTATTAAAGACCATCAACAGTGCGAAGTTACTATGCCCAGAGAAGATCAGAATCAGAATGGAAAGAGGAATATCGATATGAAGATCTCCAGGAAGAAGGCTAGAAAGCCCAATAAGAAGAAAGCAAATATAGAAAAGTTACAGAAAGTTCCCGAAGGAATTGCGTAGAAGGAAGGATTCCAGAATATGAACTTCGTCGGGATACCAATACAACACAGCATGGAAGTTCGCCATGGCGAAGTAATATGACTGTTGGAGGCATTATAACCATTAGCCCGACGACCCGAATGGTTAGAACAATAGTTATGGACATAAAGCTTGCCATCAGACTGTTGGGACCACGCCGTAATGGACATAACTGCATTAATGAAGGCTTCTCGGCCGTTGGAAAGATACATTACCTAGTTTTCTACTTATTCCATCGAGCCTTGCACCGAGAACACTTTTCCACCCATGATTATCTAAACTCACAGATTATTTGATTTCGCGCAGTGATCATTGAGCTATCTCCATCCATCCTGTTGCATTGAGTAGTTGCTCTTCAGCCCGAGATAGTCATCGACGAGCATGTATGTACGGAGAACTTAGTGCAGTCGAAAAGTCTATGAAAGAGATACTCATCGACCTCATGATTGAAAAGGTAATGTCTGTGGGCATACAAACTTCAACGATGAGAGGAGTGCAAGCCTCCCCGTCGAATCCTCATGGATCCAGACTATCCTGAGCTGCGACTGAGAAAAGAAACAAGCATAGAGATGACTTGGTGAATGAGAAGTTATTACCGTCCATCCTACCCGAGTACAACCCACCTCTGGCCGATGTATTGAGTCACAACAGTGTCCTGAGGGACTTCGACTACACCGTCATAATAACGTATCTCCCGAAGGGGATACATGCAGTCAGACCACAAGTAGAGAGGATTCCAACCTTGAAGATTAGTGACTATAACCTAGGATATTGTAAGAGCTATGGCATGATTGTACCTCACAAATATTTAACCAAGACGAAGGGAATGACAATGAAAATCATCCCTCAACCGTGGAACATGAACCTCGCGCAGTCCACCCTTTTGAATGTAATGAAGATTAGGCATTTGGAAGGCAACAAGAGGTTAATGCCTGCGTTAAGCTCCTGCTATCATGATTCCACGGTGGATATCTGTGGTTGGATATATGTATCACTTTTGATTCGACGCTGATCCATAGGATCACCGGACTGAGCATGTAGTGACTAGACCCACAAGACTTCTACCCAAGAAAATTTGCGGACCGTGCCTTGGCATAGATGATTAAAGAAACATACGATGATGTTGAGAAGGGGACGTGAGGCTACAAGGTAGCCTCCATCTAGAATGGCACAATGCATCTAGCATGCAAATTAATTGTAGGAAAGCTAGTAAGAAAAAACATACCCACGCAGGTTACAGGGTTTGTCGTTGATCTCACTGGGAAATACGTGGAAGGCCTATAGATGAACTGGGCGAAGTACCTAGTTAACGAAATCGAACTGGATTTCCATGAAGCTCAGGATTATGGCTATGAGTTTCAATGCAAATGGCTCTTGATCCTCATCACGTTTACTGCTTGGGATATTCTAGAAGGTGCGACCTTCCCTAAGATCGATCCATTTGAGCCGCTCGCTGCGAAGTTCACCACGCTCTGGTATTCGAGCGATATGGGAAAGTAGTGGTAGTCAAAAGAAGTATTTCATACCTTCTACCTATAAATTAATAGGGTTATTGAGTCCTTCCCTCATATGACACCGAACACCCTGGACAGGTTTAGGCCTCTTATGAAGTTCCGCACATATAGGCATTTTATTTACATTACTGCGCGTGTCGATGAAAGCAGAACTTCAGTACTACTACAAGCTCAATATAGAGGACCTGGAAGAAATCATTAAAGACTAGCCTGCAAAACTCCTTATCATTGTTGACCCCGTAGATCTGTCTGACCCGGACCTCATTGGAAACCCAATGGTTACTAGAGAAGAGTATGATGCCCCAAGCAACGACAGGAAGAAATAGAAGCAATATGTACAGGAAGTACACATCACATCAGAAGAGACCACATCCGAGTCTCCTAGTAGAGGAGGTGATGACAAAGTGAACAAAGAGGAAAAAGAACAAGAAGAATATAAGCAAGGCGAAGTAACACCACCACAGAACCTCTCTGATGACACCGATCCATCTAAGAAAAGGAAGGTTTCCCCCATGAAACCTTCATTGCAGAAGAAGTCCAAATAAAATAAACCAAAGATGTAGAATGTACTCACGGTTGACGACTTCGACTTCATTATTTCAGTTAGGAGATGCCTCAAAAGAGATTTTGTAAAGAAACAAAGAAAAACAAGAAGCCATGTACGATAGAATTGAAGAAAACTTAAGAGGTATACAACAAGACGTTTATTTGAGCCGCGCAGTGTCCACTATGCCCCCACCCTTAGAAGAACCATAGTTGGGAGATGAGACTGCTCAACTCCATAGACTGGATGATGTGACTAAAACCCATCTTCATCGAGCACAAGCTGAGAAAGACTGGGCCACAACAACCCTGAAACAAGCACAGGAGGAAGTTATACAGCAACGTAGGATTCCACAATAGGAGAAGGACGCTCTTCAAGAGAATTTTGAAGAAGAGAGAGATTAGATTTAGTAGGAGAAGGAAAAGCGGCTCGTAGAGTAGGTCAGAGTAAAAGAAGCAATCAATAGAGCACTTCGCTCTATGATGGGCTTGGAGCAGAAGGAGGAAGAACCAGTAGAACACCAAGTAGCACAACTCAGGGAAACCATCCAACAACTTCAATAGAAAATCACAGATCTGGAGCAAAGAATAGTGCCCAGTTCTCCACAGGATGTGCAATATCAAAGGGAAGCGACTGCTCGAGGCACAATTGAAAGAATCAAGGGCCTCGCCATGGAATGTAAACAACTAAGTGATCGCAATGCCCTAACTTATGAGTGACTCATTGAGGATCTTGAATTGAAGGCACTGGAGTCACAACTCTAGGAGGTGAAGCATCAAGCAAAAATAGTACATGCGCAGTTGAATCCCTGTCATCCATTGAGAGGATGAAGCGATCCCAAGAATAACACATTGCCCAGTATTAGGTCCACACCATTCAGAGCAGATTCATGTAAGTAACTCAGATGCTACAACCAATACAGGATGAGGTTTACCAACTAGTCACATAGATCGAAGGCTGAGGAACAGAACTTGAGCAAGTCATCATTGCAGCTGAACAACTCTTAGAGGGACCTGTCAACGAAGCAATAATCCAAGAGTTCGCTGAGCAGGAGGCCGTGGCACAACAATAGGTCAAATTCGCTCGAGCCAAGCTCGAGGCTTTTGAGGTAGAGCTACCCAGATCAGAGTGACTCGGGATGAGTCACATGTGAGTGTTGGGGGCTTGTTGGCCCTTGACCAAGTTTTGAGGACCCTTGGTCATTTTTGACCATTTTGGGACTTCGACAGGCTGTCGAATATGGAGCATAAATCGAAGCAGAGATCGCGGGATCTCAGCCCCTTTTTAGGGTTTTAGGGTTTTGGGCTTATGTAATGGGTATGGGGATGTCGACCCATGGGTTTACCCATGCTTAGGCCTATTTTTTAATGAATAAATAGAAGTCTAGGCGATGTAAGAAGTAGTGACTAGTAAGTGTGAGCCATTGTTGCTAAGTGAAAAAGTAGATTTGTGTGATTTGGATTTGTGCACACTGTGTGAGACTTGCAAGGCTAAGTGAAAGTGACTGTAAAAGACTGTATATGGCTCTGTGCCTAGATCTACTCAAGGAAGGAGGATCTGGCGAGGTGCACAGATCTCCTGTCCTCTATGGAGCTAATTTGGAGGCTTTATGCATGTAAGAAGATTGAAAGAAGCTAAAAAAGAAGACGAAGAGTTGGTGGACGTAGCCCCAGGGAGGGGGTGAACCATGTATATCCTGTGTTATGAATGCTTTGTGATTTATGATTCCTCTCTTGTTCGAGGATGATTTTAAGCATGGAAATTTGTTTTAAAATGTAGAAAAATTGGTGATTCTTACTAATCCTTCATATGCCAACTATAAATGTTTGGCGATATTTTTGTAAAAATATTCAAATTTATAAGGATTTTATATAGTTTTTATAATTGTTTGGCGATTTTTAAGGTAAAATAATTTTATCCTATAGAATTTGGGCGAATCATTTTTAAAATAACGAATTTCATTTTTGGAAAAACCATGGAAAAATTAGCCCATGAACGAAATTTAGCCCCTAAAATCATCCATGCTCTTGTTTATGTGATTCAATGCTTAGTGCGTTGTTAGATGATAGATGAATCTGATATGATAGCTTAATGTTAGAAAAATAGGACCACAGAGCAATAAAATAAAACAAATGCAGAAACAAAACATAGAAGACACACAATACAAGAGAGACACAGATTTACGTGGTTCATCCAGTCTGGGCTATGTCCACCAGAGAAATTGTCAGGTCCTTCCTTTATTATTATCCAGCACAATGAAGGGATACAACCTACAGAAAAACCCGCTGTAACTTCCTCTTCTTTCTCTCACAGTATCCTCTCTCAGAATACAATATTCACCATCAACCATAGCCACGATACATTTCCATCATAAAAGAGGGTTGCCTTTTAGGGAAAAA
>SNQJ01S0117959.1:27711-47307 GCA_010110895.2 Picea sitchensis
ATAAAAGTAACATAATAATGAGAGCCACCAAGAGATGATACCTGAGCTGGTCCCCATACATCTGTATGCACAAGCTCTAACCTTTCATTATTCTTTTCTTTTCCGACTCTGATTTACAAGAGAGACACACAATACAAGAGAGACACAGATTTACATGGTTCACCCAGTGTGGGCTACGTCCACCAGAGAAATTTCTAGGTCCTTCCTTTATTATTATCCAACAGAATGAAGGGATACAACCTACAACAAAACCCGCTGTAACTTCCTCTTCTTTCTCTCACAGTATCCTCTCTCAGAATACAATATTCACCATCAACCATAGCCGCGATACATTTCCCTCATAAAAGAGGGTTGCCTTGTAGGGAAAAAAACCCTAACATAATCTCTACCGTTAGATCTGCGACCTTATAATGAACGGTTTATATTTACAATGAAATTACAATATACTTTTACAAGGCAATTTTTTCTTCGGGGGCTTCTCCCCCGAACCCCCGGTGGGGGCCCGCTTGCCCCCAGACCCCCCAGTTGGGGGGATATCCCCCTCGGATCTCGCAGAGGGGGTACCCCCCCTCTGCACTCCCCCGCATGGAAGAGTGTACATAGTTATGGGGTGTAAATACTTCATGGGGTATAAACACAACTGAAAGCAAGGACCTCTGAATCAGGAAGATAATCAGGCTCCACAACCAACACTTAGTATTGAATAATGTGAATGAATTCTAGATCTGATCTCTAGTGCTTGAATCCATTGGATCTGTGTTAATGCTGTGCTGATCTGTTTTTAGGGTTTAGCTGTGCTACTAAGGCTGAATATTAACGAATTGTAATTACTAAGTGCTCTGTTAAGGTGTTACAATCATAGATCTGTGTCCTAGCTAAGGTTGCAAACACTAGAGTCCTGCAACCACCCCTGCCTCTACCTCAGGTGAGACTTCATCTACTTCACATGTGTTTTCGAAAGGTCCGGTAGTTAGGGTTTTGTTGGTTCACTGTTGTAGCGTTGAACCTCGGGTCTTCCCCTGTGCCAACAAGAGACAAGCTAGGGCTCGTAGAGACGAATTCATTACTAAAAAAGGAAGTGATTACTCCTAGGTTGGGATGGAGCACTAATATGTTATTGATTTGTGGAAAATCATTTTCCAGTTCAGAAAATGGTCCAATATGGGTAGCTCCTTTCCAGTTCGGAAAGTGGTTCGATATTTCAAACATATATGCATTTTTGAGTTTGGAAAATGGTCCAAATCAGACAGTCATTTTCGTAATGAAAATGGTCCGATAGATTGTTGATGTACCATAGACAGTGAGTCCCCTTGTGGCTAGTGTGGGGGAATGGTCTAGGATAATAATTCTTCTTGGAAGTTACTCTGAGTAGCGGTAAAGTAGAATGGTCTTCCTCGTCGGGCAATCATTCTTTCAAAGTTCACAATTGTGAGAAGTTTCGAAGAATGGTCCATTTTGGAGGTTGGTTCAGGACAATCATTTCCATAGGAAATGGTCCAAACAGTCATTCCCTAGAGTAGACTCATTCTCTCCAGGTTGCACTATGATCCGTTTCGGAGGAATATCCCAGTTAGGTGAATGCTCTGGGTTCATCAATTAGAGACAGACACTCCCTAGGGAAAACTCATTCTCTCCAAGTTGCACCATGATTAGTGCCGGAGGAATGGGCCAGTTAGGTGAATGGTCCAGGCTTAGAAATCAGGGACAATTATTCTTCTATGTTGTGGAAGAATAGTCCATATAGCCCATGGCTGGTGGTTTTATTTCTAAGGGAATATGCTCTAAAATATCTCACAGATGTGAGTGGAATAATGGCCTAGATGACTCAGTTTGTATCATGATATTATTATGTAGGTTGATATCAGATGATATGATTGTTGTGGAGACTATATGTCTCTAGACAGTAGTTGTATGCCACTATGGCAGATGTGTTCCACTGGTTGTGACTATGTGCCACTGGTTAGTACCTGTGTGCTACTAGGTGTGGTTGTGTACCACTAGATAGTAGTTGTGTACTACTATGGATAGACACAATTGTGTTCTCTTGAATGGAATTGTTTTGATTTCCATGGAGACTATCACTAGTGTTGGATATTATTCTTAGCTAGAAGAATAGTCAATATGATGATGGATAGACATTCTCCCTCTGGAAAATGGTCCAGGATAATCATTCTTCTAGTACGTATGTCCAGATTAGAAGAATAGTCCTTGTATCCCATGGCTTGGCCTCCAACATTTGTTGGATAAATTATTCTTCTTGAACATATGTTCGAATTAGAAGAATGGTTCTGGTATCACTCTGTGGAGTGAGTGACTTATTCAACATCATTCCTAATTACTTAGATAGAGTATGGATTTGAGAGATGATGCAGTTGATGCCTTTTTGTGATACTGATAGTGATGATGGTGCTCATGATTTGAACATGAGATAGCTTGTGTGGCTATTATGGTTCTACCGGTTGAATGGTCTGTTTGTTCTCAAGACCATTTCCTTTAATACCTCCTTAGCTAGGAGGGAGTGTTGATATTATGGTAGATGTGGGAGGTATTAACCTCTACATGTATCCCTAACGAGACTAGAATATTTTGGGAAGCAAGAGAAACCCTAAAATGTTGGATAATAACACTAGGAGGCAAGTCAACTCAAGAGAATATTTATTATTGGTTCATTAGCCTCCAGAAGTAGAATTCAGCCCAGTTAGGTCACTTGGAGGACTATAAACAAGAGGGTGATAGATCTAATTTTTCACCTCACTCTCACAACTACATAAGGCCAATCGTGCACAAGTTTGGATAGGAGTTGCAGCTATAGCTGCTGAAATTGACAAATTTCAGTTTTGGCTTAGACTTTCTCTTGGTTATGGTTTGGACTTTCCGCTTGGATTTTGGTTATTCTTGTTTGGTGCGTTAGCCCTGGAGAGATGTACGCTACCTTGATTGGCTATGGGTTCTAGGGTATGCTTCCAGAATTGTTCTCTTTCAAGGTTAAGGTTCTCGGGGGTGGCCTTTGAGAATATGGTTGGGTGACAATATTTCTATATTTTCTATGGTGAAACGAGCACACATATTTTTCTAACAATCACATGGGCTAGTTGAAGGAATTATATCTGAATTGGTGAAGAGTTGAGGTTCATATTGGCCTATAAATAATAATCCTAGCCATGCATTTAAAAAATTAACAATAAGGAGTTGATAGAGTTATGATGGAGAATTGGAACTAGAGATCCCTCATCCCCATTGCCTTCATTCCCATCCAATTTTCTTTCTTCTTAAGTGATTATCTTCCATAGTGGCCATCCATAAAGGGTTTGTTTCTTGCATCTTTTAGAGAGATAGATTCAGTGGTTAAGGAGGTCAAACGACCCTCCCATGAAGAGCTTTGAGGCGCGTCTACTACATACTATCCTTAGGTGATACATTACAATTTTCTATTACCTTCCATTGGAATAAAATCATGCATTGTTGTTCCCTCCCAATCTGCTTGCCAAATCTTGGTTAATCATTGAATTTCAGGTTTAATGCTTTAATTTATGCTTGCAAGTGAATCAAATTCTTATATGATTGTTCTCTCTGGCCCATTTGTTTGTATTTTTCTCTTGTAACCAGTTAAAAGTGTTTTTTGGTACACCTTTGCAACAAAAGTCACCCTGTAGATTGGCAACTCCACTTGGGAATTAGATCCACTTTTTTTATTCCCAATTGTATGTTTGCTTAATTTTTGATGTGTAACAATATGCAAGTTTAATATAGACTACGTTTTCCTTATTTTTCAAGATTTTTATTTTCTCTATTCCTGGCTTTTGGCATGCTTGTTTGGCCCCTTCTCATGTCATTCGCACGAGAATGCCTTCAATACTCTTGTTGCTTCACATAGGTATTCCCTTGTAAAACCAATGTAGCTTGTTCATGCACTTAGCACATGGACTAAGCACACAATTTCCCATCCCTCAGAGTTGTGAAGTGCATGATTATCATAGTGGCATCAAAATAATAGTTATAGCATGCACAACCTATCTAAAATTCAATTTTTGGGCATTATTTGGCCTTTTCCTGAATTGTTTAGACAAATTTTAAAATTTTCATCAATTATTGAAAGTCCTAATGATGTTGTTTAGTTTGTTAAAAGTTTAGTAATAAAAATAACATTGTTGGTAATTGTTGGCCCTTGGTTATGGAAGTAAGTGAAGATTAAGGAAGAAAAGATAGAATGCGAACTGCGCAGAAGACATAGTGACTGATACTGGGTCAAAGTGAGAAAAAGAGAAGACAAGACAGAGCGAAGTAAGAGAAGGAAAGATGTTGGACAAGGATATCGAGGAAGACAAATCAACAAGGAATATGGATCATGGACAACTCAGAAAGAAGAAAAATCCAACGATAGATGATTTGGAGCACCTCGTGGGAAAGAAGGAAAGATAGGCTGGCGAAGCCCTGAAAACGTGGGTCAAGTTGACCTAGGGTTTTAGACACCTAGGGTTTAGGTATATAGGGTTTTAAACACCTAGGCTTCAGGCTAAGGCTATCGATGAGATATTGTAATGTATAAATAAAGGTCAAGAGGACCTGGGATGGGGTTGTCGTCGTTAGTTCTATTTTGTGATGATGAGTGATTGTTGTTACTGAGAGAGGAGTATTGTGAGGAGAGAGAATTCTGTGTTGTAAGATATTTAGCTGGGTGTGAAGATCAACCCTGTAGCTGCGTGCCCAGGGAATGGAGATAGAGAAAAGAGATAAGGAGAGAGATCTGCAAGCTAAGAGCGCAGATAGGACTATATGCTTTCATCTGATATATTATAAAACATAGTTATGTGGACGTAGCCCTAGGGAGAGGGTGAACCACGTATATTTTTCCGTTGTGTGTGATTGATGCTATGTTCTTTACTCTGTTACCCTGATGATGCATTAGTATGTTAGATTTGATATATAACTGTGTAAAGTAGGTTTATGTTTAGGATAAAACAATCTGATCTCCAAGTGTGATTACCTTGATCCCACTTGCATTTCCTCTGGTTGTAGACACCTGTGTCCTGCAACCCCCTATTGCTACTTCGAGTGAGACTGCATGTGCTTCGTAGGTGTTTCTGAAAGGGCCAATAGTTAGGGCTTGTTGCTGCGCTATTAGAGATGAAATCTGGGTATGCCCCTGTGCCAACAAATGGTTCCATTTCCAGGATTGGGTTCTTCTTGAGGGAATTTCAAGGTGGTTTCCATCAAAGACAAAGATTCATAAGTGGATAGAAGAACAGGAAAAGGACTTCGCAGAACCTCAAAATAAGAACCCTAATATTAGCACAAAACACTGGTTGGGAAGGTATATCTTTACTGATATACATGATATTTTATTTGGAGGAATTCATAGGGAGCTATACGAGTGGCTGGCCAGATTAGTAGACACCCAGTTTGAGATTAGATCTAGACCGCCTGTGGTTTAGACGTCGGCGCTGATCAAGAAGGTCAAAAGAGTTGATAACGCCATGTTAAGAGTAGTGTATCACTAGTTTGATAATACCATTGGAGGGTATATCAGTGAGTTTTCTATTGATAGGGTGGAATCATATAGCCAAGAAGAGAGATATTTCTTTAAAGGACCTAGAGGAAAATTTTTACACTTCTTGAAGTTGAAAAACAAGATTTTATTGCATGAGAAGAACATCTTGAAGATACAGTAGTGGGTCACATTGAAAAGGTTAATGTTCAAGATTTCAGACAATGAAAATGACACAAAGATCGGACACACGCATAGTGGGAGGGCCTTCAGAGAAGTTCCTCTGGTGAACTTGTTCAAGCAAAGTCATGAACCATCACACGAAGAAGGGTTCTGCAGTGGAGAAGAAGAAGAGTTGTTGAATGAAGAACATTTAGGGTCTGCTAGGGTAGTAGAAGAGAAGGATGAAGAACCTCACCAAGAAGAGTTAGAAACTTCAAGGATTGCGCAGACTGTTGAAGTAAGTGCTATTACACCCCTTGTTGTTTCAGAAACATTAAGTAACCAAAGTAACATGAGTTATCAAAGCAATCAGAGCACTAGTACAAGTGGTGCAACGGACACTCAGTCACGAAACCTAGCAAGATCTATGGTAAATCAGATGAGGTTACCCACCTTTAGAGGGGATGGATCTGAAGATCATGATCAACACTAGTTTCTATTTGAAGATGTATAGAGTATTAAGAATGTCACTGATGAAGCTGTTAAACGAGCTCAGTTTAGTACTACCTTGAGAGACCGCGCACTGAGATGGTACATGCAACTTATTCAAGGAATTGCACAACCTAACCTGTTGAATGATATCAAGAATGCATTGGTTATAGAATTCAAGAAACCCAAGTCGGAGTCACAATGTATTACAGAGTTAAAAGAAATCAAGTAGAGAATAGATGAAGCTGTTTGGGAGTTTGATTAGAGGTTTAAAACCTTAATGGTCCGACTGACTTTTAAGATCCCAGACGAGCAGAACAAGGAATGATTCATTGCTTCCATTTTACCACAAATCAAAGTCCCTCTGATGCAACAGAAGATTGCTTCGCAGGCTGAGGCATTGGAGATTTCCATGAAGCTAGAATCAACCCCTATGGGAGAATCCAACTCAGGTATGAGTCAAATTTTAAGTCAATTAACTAAATTGTCTCTGCAGGTCGAAGATATGAAGAAAGACAAAAGAGAAGATATTTGGTGCATTAGATGCAAATCAGAAGGCCATGGCAAGGAGCACTGTCCCCTATTTAACGATTACTTGGCATATGGAGCTCTGAGCCCTTTGAAGCAAGTTACCCTACCTTGGTGCGAGGTATGTAGAAATAGACATCACCCTGACGAATGCTATTACATGAAAAAATATGTTCAGACACCCACAAATCTGTATTTCACATTCTGTAAGTCAGTAGGGCACGATGATAGGGATTGTAGGGCCTATGACCTCATGCATGAAAGGTAAAGGGATATATACAAGATTCAAGGCAAAGTACAACAAGATGAGAACACTACACAGTATAATTACCATGGAAGAGGAAAATTCAACCCTCGTGGTGGAGTTAGAGGAAGAGGACAAGGAGGAGGTATGGGTCGAGGACGAGGTCAGATCATTTTTTATAATTGTGCACAACCAGGAAATTTGGAAAGGGACTGTCAGAACCCTTGTACCACTTGCAGTTACTGCAACTCATTTGAGCATGTCATTGAAGATTGTCCTGCGCTGTTAGCCAAACTTTAGGAAAGACAAGGAGGAAACCAACAAGTAAAAATAATCACAACAGAACCTCACGGAGCAGATTCTAGAGTCGCTGTTATCACTAGAGGGGGAGATGCTATAGGAGAAGATAGGGTGAATCCAGGGAAGACTACAGAACAATCAGGAGTCAGAAAAGTTGCGTAGAAGACATAAGAGTTTGATCCAAATAAAGAGAAGCATACATTTGAAGAGGCAAGAAAATAGTTTAGAAGAGATCAGACTTCTTCATCAAAGGCACAACCAAAAGTGAGAGAATGTGGAGTGCCCCTGGACTTTGATCACTCCGCTTCGCCTAGAGAGGGAAAAGAGGTAAGCAGACTCATGGAATTCGTATGCACTTGCATCAATTTGATAAAGGATGAGAGCGTTGTATAAGAGATACAAAACTTGATGAGACAATATGAGCTAGGGAAGGTATATCCTCTATTGATTAAAGCAGTACATCAACTATCCAAAAGAGAAGGAAAAATAAGGAACTACACCTTAACACTCAAATTGGAGAATATGATATAGATTATGTGATCCTCGACTTAGGATCAGAGGTCAATGTTATGACGAAGTAGACCTGGGTACTGATGGGAAAACCTAAGTTGATCTATTCCCCCATCAGGCTTAGGATGACCAATCAATAGGCTCTGAGCCCTTTCAAAATACTGGAACATGTCCCTGTGGACATCGATGGGGTCAGAACATTTGTGGACTTCGAGGTAATTGAGATAGTCGATGATAACTGTCCTTACCCTGTGCTGTTAGGAATTGATTGGGCTTTCAACAATTCTACTATTGTTGACTTGAATAAAATAAGAATAACGTTTGAAGGAGATGGCCTTAGGGTCATCGCACCTCTGGATCTTGATGTAGGTCCCAGATACACAGATCCCATCAAAGAAGAGGACCGCACATATGAGCTAGAGAATATATACAAATTGACAACAAGACAACAAGATTACATTAATCCTACAACAGATGGGAATGTAAGCTAGTGAAGTGACAACACATGCTCATCATACTCAAAAGAAGAACTAGAGGACTGGAAGAACAAGATGTATGAAGTTTCTGCGCGGAGATGTGCTAGATTGACCAAAGAAGTTCACTGGATCGACACAACAGTAAGTAATTTACCCATGTTTGATGGTTTAAATCACTTAGAAACTTTCTTATTGGAATTTGAAGAAAATGTACCAGTACAACATAGACTGTTGGCACTGGATGAGTCTTTGAAAGCTACTCCAGCAAGATGGTGGGGAACACATAAATGGAACATCGTGAACTGGACATAATGTCACACTTTGATGACAACGTGATTTTCCAAACAAGTCGAAGGATGCGAAGTTAGGTACATAGGTCAAAGCTGCCCGAAAGACCATGTGCGAAGTTGTGAGGAGGCTTGGAGCTGCATTCCTCAAGAGATATGGGTGCATAAATTCATCAATACTCTAGAAACAATGCCTATCAACTGGTACCTTGAAGCGGAACTGTGCTTCACCACTACAGATTGGCAAGGTATGACACAAAACTTTGTAGCTACATTCTTGTTTGAAAGTCAATACCCTATGGTAGATCAATCTTTACAGGTTGTAAGACAAAAAGTATTTGAGGTGGTACCTAGCCTCCCTATGGAGCAAGAAGAGGATGAATGGACTGCACCTCTTCAATCAATGCCAATGATGACGATGATCCTAGGAAGGTGAACATCGCAGAAACAGAAGGACAATGAAACATAGAAGGACCAGGAGTTGAACTACCTTTCATTGGACAACTAATAAAAATCAAGAAAGTTAATATTGGAATAGAGAAAATACTGAAGCTTGCAAATGTTGGAGATTATTGGGATGCTTCCACTATTGACAAGATCACATAGTTACTGCATGAATATCAAAACTTGTTTCCCACCAAGTTCACTGATATGAAGGGAATTAAAGGGCCCATGGGAGAGATTAAGATCCCCTTGAAACTAGAAACAAGGCCTTTTAAACAAAGACCTTATATATTGAACCCTAAATATAAGGAGAAAGTGAAGATTGAACTAGATAGAATGATGGAAGCAGGAATCATCAAACCTGTTGAAGAGTCAGAATGGGTTAGCCCTATGGTGGTGCAGGATAAGAAGATCAGAGAGATCAGGATCTACGTAGATCTCAGGAAGTTGAATGATGCATGTTTACATGACCCATTCCCTACACCATTTAATGACGAAGTGTTAGATAATGTAGGAGGACAAGAGGTATATTATTTTACAGACGACTTTTCAGGATACCATTAGATCAGGATTGCCAAAGAAGATCGCCATAAGACCACATTTGCAACAAAATGGGGATCCTACTAGTATATAGTGATGCCGTTTGGATTGAATAATGCACCAACCATATTTTCTAGGGTGGTGGTCGAAGAATTCAAAGGGTTTTTACATAAATTTATGGAAGCATACTTTGATGATTGGACCATTTTTAGCTTATTGAAAAATCATATTGAATGTTTAAGACTAATGTTGGATAAGTGTAGGCAATGCCAGATTGCCTTGAACCTGAATAAGTGCATCTTCTTTTCACCCTTTGGAATGCTACTAGGCCATATTGTGTGTAAGTGGGGATTGCTGGTAGATCCTTCTAAGATTTCCATTATAGTTGATTTACCCCCTCCTCTTTTAGTTAAACAACTGCACACTATGATGGGACATACTGGATACTATAGGAAGTTCATTAAAGGCTATGCACAGATCAAAACACCCATGGAGAATCTTTTGAAGAAATATTGTGAGTTTCAATGGATGGAAGAATGTCAGCAGAGCTTCGACACACTGAAACATAAAATGGTTACTGTGCCTATTCTAGTTTTCCCAGATTGGAGCAAGGAATTTCATGTGCATGTTGATGCATCTTCTATTGCATTGGGAGTAGTGTTAATACAACCATGAGCATGAGATATTAACCACCCGTTAGCCTTTGCTAGAAGGAAACTGTCAACAACTGAGATAAATTACACCACCATTGAGAGAGAAGGCTTAGATATGGTGTATGCATTGCAGAAGATTCATCACTACTTGTTGGGAGGACACTTTAAAATGTTCACTGATCACTCTGCGCTAAAATACCTAGTCAACAAGCCATTATTGGGGGGAAGAATATGCAGATGGATTCTGCTATTTCAGGAATAATATTTTGAGATTGTGGTTAAGCTAGGGAGAATGAACAAAGGACCTAACCTCTTGTCGAGGTTGGAACATGGAGAGGAACCTACTAGCTTGGAGGATACACTTCTAGATGCATAGTTGTTGGCCATTAGAAAGGTTTATGATCACTTCACCGAGATAGTCCTGTTCATGTCAATAGGAATGGCACCTAGTGAATACACAATCACCCAGAAGAAACAACTAGTAGTGCATGTGGCAGATTTTTCACCTATAGTTGGACAACTATACAAGATGGGACCTGATGAGATCCTGAGGAGATGTGTCATGGAAGCAGAAAGACCATTGATTTTAGCAGAATCTCATGAAGGCATCGCAAGAGGACAATATGCAAGAAAATAAACAACGCAGAAGGTTCTTAGAGCTGGCCTTTGGTGGCCTACTTTACACAGAGATGCTAAGGAATACTATAGAGCCTGCAATGTATGCCAAAGAGTTGGGAAACCGTCCAAAAGCGATGAAATGCCATTAGCACCCTAGCTAACCTTACAAGCATTTGAAAAATGGGCCATTGACTTCGTGGGACCTATAAACCCACCAGGGAAGTGCACAGGAGACAGATACATCATCACTGCGATAGAGTATTTGAGTAGATGGGCAGAAGCAAGATAAGTTAAATATTGTAGCACAACTGCAACTGCGAGCTTCATATTTGATAACATCATAACTAGGTTTGGATGCCCGAAGATCCTTATGAGCGACCAAGGCTCACATTTTATCAATAACACCATTGAAGCCTTGACTGAGGAATTTACAGTCCATCATCAGAAGAGAACACCCTACCATCCACAAGCAAATGAGACATTTGAAGCATTCAATAAGATATTGGAGACAACGCTGACAAAGGTTTGCAGTGTAAATAGAGATGACTGGGATTTGAGAGTACCAACAGTATTATGGGCCTATAAAACCACTTGTAAGAAGCTGACAATGCAAAACCCATTTAAGTTGGTTTATGGTCTAGAAGAAATTGTCCCCATGGAATACTTGGTCCCTTGCTTAAGAATCACAACCTTTATAGATATGGATGACATTGGCACTATCCAAGAGAGGCTCGTGTAGTTGGTCGAACTAGAGGAAGACCAATTTATTGCAGGATTCCATCAACAAGTCCAGAAGGAGCGAGAAAAGGCCTACCATGATAGGCATATCCAAAAGAAAGCATTTAAGAAAGGATATATGGTATTGGTATATGATAGAAAGTTCATGAAGCATCCAGGGAAGTTCATAACACATTGGATGGGGCCGTAAGAGGTTGCCTATGTCATGGAAGGAGGAGATGTGAAGTTGAAGACTTTGAAAGGAGAATGGAATGAAGGATTGGTGAATGGGAGCTGGTTGAAATTGTGCTATAAAAACCAATTGCCTCATAGCTCTCGGTAAAAGTAGAAGGAGAAGGGTCTAGGTGCTAGGTGCAGTTGAAACTGGGTACTAGACACAAAAAAGACAGTTTGCACACAATGGGGAGGAATAGAGCAAAAATAACAGATTGCTCTGCGCAGTATGCAGTTGAATAAAAGTAGAAGGTTCAGATCAGAGTGCCTCGGGATGAGTCACAGGTGAGTGTTGGGGGCCTATTGGCCCTTGGTTATGGAAGTAAGTGAAGATTAAGACAAAAAAGACGTAATGTGAACTGTGTGGAAGAAACAATGATTGATACTAGGTAGAAGTGAGAAAAAGAGCAGATAAGACATAGCGAAGTAAGAGAAATCAAGTTTTTGGATGGGGAGATCAAGGAAGACAGATCAACAAGGAAGACAGATCATGGACAACTCAGAAAGGAAAAAGCCACCGATAGATGCTTTGGAGCACCTCGTGGGAAAGAAGGAAAGACAGGTTGGAGAAGCCTTGAAAACGTGGGTCAAGTTGACCTAGGTTTTTAGACACCTAGGGTTTAGGAATATAGGGTTTTAGACACTTAGGCTTCGGCCTAAGGCTGTCGGTGAGCTATTGTAATGTATAAATAAAGGTCAAGAGGACCTGGGATGGGGTTGTCATTGTTATTTTGATTATGTGATGATGAATGATTGTTGTTACTGAGAGAAAAGTATTGTGAGGAGAGAGAAGTTTGTGTTGTAATATCTTCAGCTGGGTGTGAAGATCAACCTTGAAGCTAGGTGCACAGGGAAGGGAGATAGAGAAAAGAGAGAAGGAGAGAGATCTACAAGTTAAGAGTGCAGATAAGACTGTATGCTTTCAACTAATATATTATAAAGCACAATTCTGTGGACGTAGCCCTAGGGAGAGGGTGAACCACGTATATCCTGTTGTTGTGTGTGATTGATGCTGTGTTCTTTACTCTGCTACCCTGATGATGCATTAGTACATTAGATTTGATATATAACTATGCAAAGTAGGTTTATGTTTGGTATAGAATAATTTGATCTCCAAGCATGATTCCCTTGATCCCACTTGCATTTCCTCTGGTTGTAGACACCTATGTCCTGCAACCCCCTACTGCTACTTCGGGTGAGACTACATCTGCTTCACATGTGTTGCTGAAAGGGCCAATAGTTAGGGCTTGTTGGTGTGCTATTAGAGATGAACCCTGGGTCTGCCCCTGTGCCAATAGTAATGAACACAATTAATCTTTTCTAGTACTTATTGTGTTAAACATTAACATTTATAACCTTCCACTTCAACATTTGTCATTTTTGTTATCATTACACTTGTGCACACAATGAAGGACCTAAATACTCTTCCATCTTGGAGTATGCTCTTTTCCTTGTGCTCATAAAAGATCTTGGTGAATAAAAAATGATTGAGATTTTCAAACACCTCCTTTGGCACATGTTAATCAAGTTTACTATTTATCCATTGTAATTTCTAAAAAATATTAATGAAGTTTATTTGATAAAGAATAAACTCACTTGTTTAAATATTTATCACTTATAGTTTTTTTGTTTCATCAATTTTACTTGGTATTTCACTTTTAGCACTTCAATTTAAAGATTGTTTACACCACTTGTGCACACAAAAAAGGACTTAAAGACTCTTCCATCAAATTATTCTCTTCACCTTACACTCATAAAATATCTTGGTGAGATATAAATGATTGGAAGTTTGAAATACTTCCTTTTCCCCACCTTAAATTTAAAAATGTTTGTTCTTGACACTAAGCTCAATTCTTTAAAAATAAATTAACTTAATACCTAAATGAATAAAAATCTCCCTCAAGGACAAAAAATTTATAGTTAGGGTAGGATTGAGAGGATAGGGATTCAAATAATCCTCCACAATTGTTTGCATATGAAACATAGTTGTTTTCCTAGGGATCTTTAACATATTTTCTATTGGATGTGTTTTATAACACAAGGGTGGCACTCTCGTTTGAGTGTCAATGATTAGGTTGAGACCATTGAATTGGAAACACCACCTAGATCTTTATAGTTATGTGTTTCCTTTTGAATGTCGTAAATTGGTAACATTAGGTCCACAATCCGTGAAGAGGTATCTTAGTTATCAAACTTAAGTTTAACATAGGGTGAATTTCATGGGATTTCAGAAGAACATGAGATGATTAGTTGTTTCCCTCGTAAACCTCCCCCAAGGTCTCTTCACTATCACTTGCCACTACCATACCTTCACTTATTGTATTTAGTGGCTATCGTCAACATTTGTTGAGAATAATTGGAAGGCCTAATTACTATTTACTCATCAAAGGGAGATCGCTAGTCCTAGGATCATGCTTTTATTTTGCAAAAACATCAGGCATAACTCTTACATCAAAGCCATACATTATGACTAATTTTGAAACACAATTATAAAACAATTGTTGCACCATCTAAGAATAGATTTTAGTTTAGGAACTTTTTCTTCAAGTATTGTATTTTTTGTATAGCACCAATCTTTTTGGAAATCACCTCATAGCTCATGAAGACTCAAATAACTTAGAATTATTGTGAACCCCCAATCACCTAGGAATTCACTTAGGCTTTGTGACCTCCTTCCTTTGTTAGGAGGGGTCCTTTATCTTTCCATCTGTTCGATTAAGAACATTGGATTTCCTTCAAGCCTTAATTTGAG
Organism: Picea sitchensis; assembly: GCA_010110895.2. NCBI lineage: Eukaryota > Viridiplantae > Streptophyta > Pinopsida > Pinales > Pinaceae > Picea > Picea sitchensis. The sequence continues at coordinate 42,151 of SNQJ01S0117959.1, forward strand.
TTTGTTCACATCAAGCTCACCGTTTTCAAGCTTGTGCTTTACTAGATTGTACACATAGAGCTCTAGCCCATCTAACTCATCAATCATCCATCCATCCATGATGGCTAGACCCAACATACTATACATGGATAGCTTTAACCACTTAGATATTGCAAATCTCATTAATGATCCTATCTAGCATAATCCCACTTTTCCGCCCATGTCAACCAAGTTATCCTTTGATATTCCCAAGTTTGAGGGTTGACCTAGAGAGGATCCATCGAACCATGTTATGAAATTTTATCTATGTTTCTCCTCCAACAACTTTACAAATGATTCCATATAGCTTACATTGTTTCATTACAACCTCATAGAGGTGTCTACGAAGTGGTACATTGAAGAACCTGGTATTACTTAGGTCACATTTGTTGGAATTTTAAATTTTCTAGTTACACAATTACAATTACTTAATCCAATAGTAACTGTAGTAGGATCATTGAAAGATAAACAATCACAGATACAATATAACCAAAATAATGTCTTGGGAAACCATCGTAGGGGAGCAAACCCAACAACCAAAATACTCAATATAGATTCCTTCAACCAATACAATGATGTGCTATAGCTCTCCAAGAAAGACCAAGAAAAAAACACCAAAAGAACCAGTCTCCAAGAATTGCGCGCTAGACCTTCTTATGAGCTCCAAGATGCATAAGAGAATTGTTTGAGTGTGCATACAAATGAGAGGAACCTATCCTCTATTTATACATAAAAGTGTCTCTTGAAGAGACATGACTCTTGACGTAACTAACCCATAAAACAAGGTCGACTAGCCACAATGGGGATTTTTACAATTATAAGTAAAATACCAATAATATAATAATTCATGTTGAGCGAACTTGTATAATATAATTATAATAAACTTTTAAAGGTTTGACTAAAACAAATATACAAGAATATCTTACATAGTTACACCAAAAATATTAACACTCCCTCTTCACTAGGAAGGTAATCTTTCCAGACACAGACCCGAAGTCTGATACCACACGAGCTCACATCCATTCACTGTTGAACATGTGAATATATACATCCTTGGATATCCATTGTGCAACATGAATTCACCCCATGAAACCAAGGTCTATTGGTAGCTCTCAATAGCTAAAACATGTCCCCAAGACATCCACTCCCTGTGATGCATCAGTACCCGATCATGTGCACTCATGTCTCAGTTCTAACCCTTTTTTATGTTGGATGAGTTCCACCTGTCACTCCCTTTGAAGAGGGACCACACCAATATTTTCCCTGAAGTACTCAAAATTCATCCTTGATAGTGGCTTGGTGAACACATTCACAATATGATCCTCGGTAGTCACGAACTAGAGCCTCAGAGTTCCCCTCTGTACCATATCCCTGATATAGTAGTATTTGATATCGATATGATTTGAGCTATCATGGAACACTGGGTTCTCTGACAACTTCATACAACTCTGGTTGTCACACCAAATGTAGGTCACCTCCAATTCGAGACCAAATAACCCAGACATCAGCTTCCGAAGCCATACTGCTTCTCTGCTTGTTGCACATGCTGCCACATACTCAGCTTCAACCATACTGAGTTCCACATATGACTTCTTTCTACTGCTCCATGATATCATACTGGAGCCAAGACTTAAACATTATATGAACGTTCTCTTTCGTCTAGGAATACTGCCAGCCCAATCTGAATCTGAGTATCCATACAATCCAAACCCATGGTTAGATCTATACCATAGACCATGATATAGAGTGCCCTTAAGGTACCTCAACACATGTTTTGCTGCAACCAAATGAACCTGTCTGGGCTGCTCCAAATGCCGACTCAGGTTGTTCACAACAAAACATATATCTGGTCTCATGTTTGTCAAATACATCAACAAGACCACTATCTTCTTGTATAAGGTGGAATCCACAATCTCTGAAGTTGTATCCTGCAACAACTTAAGATTTGATACCATCGGGGTAACTATGGCCTTACATTCCAACATCTCAAACCTCTTCAATATTTCCACAACATACTTTCCTTGATTTACGAAAATCCCATCTGATCTATGCCAACCTTCTAGTCCCAAGAAGTAGTGCATCATTCCTAAATCTTTCATCTCGAATTTTGTAACCAATTTTCTCTTACATTCAATTATGAGCTTTTCCACACCTGTTAGAAACAAGTCATCTACATACAATAGTAGAATCACCGGTTCACCATCCTCAACCTTAATTAAAGTAAAGGTTAGGATCTGCACTTCTCTTGGTAAAACCCAACCTCATCAGAAAATTTTCAATCCTACCATACCATGCTCTACGTTCCTGCTTCAATCCATATAAATCCTTATTTAATCTGCACACATGACTCTCCCCGTCACGTGTCTCGAATCCAATTGGTTTCTCCACATAAACTTCCTCTTTTATTTCACCATTCAAGAAGGTTGTCTTTACATCCATCTGGTGCACCTTCCATTTCATCATAGAGACCAATGAAAGTATAGTCCTGATCGAGGTATATCTTGCTACGGGAGAAATTTTTTCTTCATAGTCAATCCCTTCCTTTTGAGAGAAACTTCAAGCCACAAATCTTGCCTTATATTTTTCAATACTGCCATTAGCTGGGTGTTTCGTCTTGTAGATCCATTCTCACCATAGATTTTTCCTTTGGTCTGGGAACCACATCCCAAACATTATTCTGCATAATGGATCGGTATTCCTCTTCCATGGCATCTTTCCATACTTGATTTTCTGGAGCCTCCTCATAACTGGAAGGTTCTGCATCCATTATGTCACACAAGCATGCCACGTAGCTGGAATACGACTTCAACTTCTTACTTTGATCTGAAAATAGAAGGATGACTTGTTATGCTATGCAAGCACCCTCTACTTCATTAAAAATAAACTTTACAGGACCTTGCTTTATGTGTATAACACATAAAAACCCCAAAAATGACTAATAAAACTCTGAAAACGGATCATGGCTCATCCAGGCATGACCTCTTCTACATGTGGCCATAAGATTCCCTGAGCTTCTCTTTGGAAAAAACACCTGTAAAAGTCCTCAAAATCCTCTGAAACCTGTCCCAATGTGTTCAGATCATAACAATTAGTCAAAAATGATTATTCATTCACAGAAAACAAACATAGGCTCACCAAAACATGTCCTCCATCAATGAGGGCTTCAAGCTCCCTGGAGCTTGCTGAAACTTCAATGGTTAAAAACCTGCAAAATAAGTCTTCAAATGGCCTTTATAATAGTGCCAATGGATTCAGGACATCCAAAAACCCCTAGCTGGGATTTTACGGCACCTCAATCGGCCAAAAAATGAGGAAGATAGGCCTCCTGCCATTTTCCTCCTTCAAGCTTGTTGTCTCTGCATCTACAAAACGCACCCTTGTGTAATGAACCTGGCACACACACAATAAATAGCGTGAAAACCCAACACCGGGTTCAACCGCACCAACGATGAAAACTGTAGGACGGTTATGGGCGCGCCAGCCCCTAACCGCCTAGCACCTGGGCACATGCGGTCCTCCATATGACCTTGCGCATTATAAAAAGGGGCTCCGTCTATAGGAAAATAAGGCCACGACACATGGTGGGTCGTTTGAACCGTTCAAACCACAATTTAAAAACCCCACGCGCATATAACAAAGGGTCACATGGTATAAAGGCACACGACCGGGGCTTCCACTCCGTTGTACCAACACCCGCGCATATATATTATAACATGGTCATATGTGAACACATTGAAACCGTGGCTAACCATTTCATAAAACAAATTCACACACCATGTAAAAAAGGTATGGTCACATATATCAAATGATATGACCACGAGTCGGGGCTAAGCCCCGGCCCGTCCCCCCCGCCTTTTAAACAATAATCAAACTTAAATATGTTTGAAAACATATGGTTAACAAGAACCAATGGATGGCGTGCTGGTAGGGCGGCCATTGTCAAAGCTTACGCCGGTGGGGAGGTCCAGGGGTCGATACCCACAGACTCCAATACATTTTATCAAAAAATCAATCAACCAATACTGGGGTGCCACGTGGCAACCCATGATTGGGCCACGTGGCACCCAATCATTTGCCCAATAACTGCCACGTGTCACAACAACATTCGCCCAACTGTCATCCAATAAATGAATGCTGTGTCACCTGCCACATCAGCATGTACGGTCAAGCCATGTCACCTCTTCCACGTCAGTGTACGATTATTCCATGTCAGCATCCGTACGGATTGTACGTACTGCACAGTCAACATCCATTTTTTTTTTCCATGTTTGACGATTCGAACATATCACTATATCTTTCTCTCCTGACGTCTGTTTGAGACGAAATGAGTTGCGTTGGGTTCGCAATGACAAGGGATACTCTCACGTTCATTTTGAGGCAATTCCGAGAACGTTGATTTTTGAGCTAAAATTTGACCCCTGGTCCGGATTTTGATCATACTTTCCCTGAAATATTACTCTAGGGCACCAATTCTTTCGACATCTTTGAGAATATCTTGTGCCCAAGTTGGTCTTCTATTGTGAGAAGGTATCTCAGCTAGTTTCTGAGGTTCTACCATGTCATGATCCTTTGGAATGAATTCCTCTGGTTCACCTGCCTATGGAAATTTAGGAAGTTCATTATCTTCTTCATGTGCCTCTTCTGCACGGATCTGTTTGGATTTACTGAAAGATGCATTCTCATCAAAGGTTACATCTCAGTTGATCTCCACTTTCTGATGACTTGGAATGTATATCCTGTAAGCCTTCGATGTGTCACTGTAACCAACAAATATGCCCTTCCGTCCGAAAGGGTCCAACTTTGTCCTCTTTTACTTGGGGATGTGAACAAATACAAGGCAACCAAATATTATGAAATGGCTAACTTCTAGCTTCTCTCTTAAAAAAAATTCCTCGGGTGTCTTGTTTTCAAGAGAGAAGATATCATATTTTCTCTATATCTATCCTTTTGCTCCATCAATGATTTCTCATATTTGGTAGAAATTCCTATTTTGAACTTCATATAACCTCTTTATTTGTTATTTTTGGTAGAAATTCCTATTTTGAACTTCATATAACCTCTTTATTTGTTATTTTTGGTAGAAATTCCTATTTTGAACTTCACTATTGAAGGGATGTGGGAAAACACTTGTTATCTTAC
>SNQJ01S0117960.1:0-13545 GCA_010110895.2 Picea sitchensis
AGAAGAGAAATTCAATTTGAAATGGGATATTTAGTCTCAGCTCACATGAGGAAACAAATATTCCCAAGGGGAACATACAATAAGCTGGAGATGAAGAAGATAGAGTCATGCAAGATTTTGAGGAAATTTGAGGCAAATGCTTATGAGATAGAATTTTCAGATGGTGTGGTCATTTCACCCATATTCAATGTAGAAAATATGTATCCTTATAGAGAAGATGAAGCAGGAGAAGAGCACCAAAAATAAGTTTAGTGGGTCAGACACATGCCTGTCGCTGAAAAGATGCAAATGGAAAAGATCATTGACCAGTGAGTTAGCAAAAAGACCTGAAGGAATAAATATATTGAGTATTTGATAAAATGGAAAGGACACCCAATTGAGGATTACGGTTGGGAAAGCAACGCGGAGATCCAGAAACATGGAAAGACGGTGTAGGAGCTCATGAACAGGATTTCATGAATTTTTCAGCCAAGGGAGTATGATGTAGGAGCATCGTAAGCAAGCCAGCAAAGCAAGCGCAAAAGCAAAGGACAGCTAGAAATGCACCAACACACATTTTGAGGGCATTTTGAATTTCAAAATACGGAGCATTAATGTTACAGCCAGAAGGATGTATTTTCATTTATGTTTTGGAGATTGTAAAACAGATCTTGAGCATTTATCTCATCCGTCGGATGTGGAGGCATTTAATTGTAATGAATGTAAAGTAGATAGCTTTTAATTTCGATTAGATAGCTAGAGTTGTAGGAGGGAAAAATCTAGAAATCTCTCTCATATGTATTGTATTGCAAGAATTATTCTCATTGTAATTGTGAGATGTAGAGCAAGAGGATATAAGAGTAGAGGAATAGAGATTGTAGAAGGTTGTATAAGCAAATAGTTGTTTCTATTGAATCCATGTACAGGAGCACTGGAATTAATACAAGAATACTTTGATTCCATTTCATGGTGTTGTCATGGTTATTGTTTGCATATATTGAATGGTATGTTTACAGGCTTCTTATATTCTCTGGTATGTGTCTATTTCAAGATATGTGTGTGTATACTCTTGATTTCATGGTGAATGTATGAAGTCTGTGAGGGGAAATATAAGTTTCAATTGTTTCTCTTCCTAAGAAATCCTGCAAGGAGTGCAGTGAGAGTCCTCAAGGAGTGTGTTGACGAGATTCTAAGTTTTATTTCAAAAAACTCAGGAGGGATACCTTTGTTCTTATACCAGCGAGAGTGCAAGTACAACACAAGATTCATGAAAGGTGTGCGTAGGCCAGTGGAAGTCTTAGACTTTTACAACCAAGGAGAAAGGTTGAAGAACAGTTGTTGCAAGGAAGTGCACAGAGTTGGAGGTTTCAAATAACCAGAGGTTATTGTGAATGCCACAAGGAGTGCACGCAAGAATTCTTTTGAAGCCTTGACCCCATAGAAGAGATAAAGCTCAGGAAGGATAGATACTTTGAAGGATTCAAAGGAAGAATGAGGTTGAAGTCATCTCGCAGAAGCCAAGTTCATAAGGGGGAAGACGCTGAGTTGTTTGGCCAGGAGTCATCAAGAAAATCGAAAGGACAGTGGAAATTCTCAGAGGCAGAATTGTCAAAGTTTCGTGGACTGTTGGATCTTGCAGACAAACCAGAAGAGTAAGGTTGAGTGTCTTTCAGCATTCATAATCTTAGGAGAAGTAGTGGCCATTGGATTTGGATCAACGAGAGCCATTGATCGCATGCTTGAATTTCATCGTTTCAGAACTTGGGGCATGGAGAACATTGTGATTCGGAGTCGAGAGTTGTGAACTCCCGATTTGCGAAGTACCAATAGAATCAGGACCGTCATATCATGGGAAGCTCAGAGTCGTTGATCCATGGCGAGGATTTAACAAGATTTCGGCTATCGATGAAGGGATTTGTGGCATTGCAATTCATCGATACGCAAAATCTCGAGGTGTTGAAACATTGGACCTAGATCACAATTGAAGGTCGCATCAAGTGAATTCAAGGGAGGATTCAAATATCCGCTAGCCCTTTTCAGGGTTTCAGGGATTGAAGGAGCCAGAGGGACTCACATTAGGCGTCGTGAAATCGTGAAACACGAAATACCTTTTTCAGGTGAGGACTGTGGTAACATTAATTTGTCACATGGAGTGGAGGTTAATGCCTTGTGCTCGTTTGCATAGGCATAACTTCTAGAAAGGACCTATGGAAACACTTGTGAGTTGGATATTCCTGCGAGGAATCAAAGATTCAATAAGACTCAAAGGGAGATAGATAACGATCCTTAGACTGGGAGGTCGAGTGGAACCTACTGAGGTAGGGGTGATGCGTCATTATGACCTCTTGCATGAAAGGTCAAGAGATACATATAGGATTCAAGGAGAGATGTAGAAGGATGGAAATGCTACGTAGTTTAAATCCTCAAGAAGAGGAAACTTCAATACTTTTGGTGGATTCAGAGGAAGAGGACAGGGAGGAGGAATGGGTTGAGGTCGAGGTCAAATCATTTGTTATAATTGCACACAGTTGGGTCATTTGGAAATGGATTGTCAGAACCCTTGTACCACTTCTAGCTACTGCAACTCATTTGAACATGTTATTGAGGATTGTCTAACATTATTAGAAAAACTTCAGGAAAGGCGAGGAGGAAACCAACAAGTCTAATTAATATCAGTTGAACCTCATGAAGAGGATCCCAGAGTCTCTGTTATCATGAGAGGAGGTGACATTACAGGAGAAGATAGGGTGACTCCACAAAAGACTGCAGAGGGATCAGGGATCAAAAGAGCTGCAAAGAAGACACGATTGTTTGATCCAAGGAAGGAGAAGCAGACATTTGAAGAGGCAAGAAGAGAATTTGGAGGAGGATAGGCTTCTTCATTGAAGGCACAACCAGAAGTGAGAGAATGTGGCATTCCTCTAGCATTTGATCAGTCTGCATCACCTGGAGAAGGAAAAGAGGTAAGCAATCTTGTCAGTTTCTTGTATACGTTCATTGATTTGATTAAGGATGAAAGAGTTGTGCAAGAACTACAACACTTGATTAGAAAGTATGAGACAAGGAATTTAGATCCTCTGTTGAATATAAAAGTACATCAAGTATCCAGAAAGAGAAGGAAAAACAAGGAACTACACCTTAATTCTTAGATTGGGGACTATGACATAGATTATGTGGTCCTCGACTTAGGATCAGAAGTCAACGTTATGACGAAGTAGACTTGGGCATTTATGGGAAAACCTAACTTGATCTATTCCCCTATTAGGCTCGGGATGGCTAATCAGCAAGAAGTAATCCCCTTTGGAAGACTAGAGCATGTTCCTGTGAACATCGACGAGGTAAGGATGATTGCGGACTTTGAAGTAATTGAGATAGTTGATGATAATTGTCCTTATCCTACATTGTTCGGAATTGATTTGGATTTCAATAATTCGATTGTGGTTGAATTAAAGAAAAGAAAAATGACATTTGAGGTTGATGGCCTTAGGTTCATTGTGATTCTTGATCCTAATGAAGGTCGCAGATACACAGAACCCATCAGATAAGAAGACCGTGCTTATGAACTAGAGAATATATATAAATTGATAGCAAGACAACATGATTACATTAGTCCTACAACATATGGAAACTTGCACTGGAAAAGTGAGATTGCATGCTCATCAGACTCAGAAGAAGCACTGGAGAATTGGTAGAACAAAATGTATGAAGTTTCTATGTGGAGGTGTGCCAGATTGACCAAGGAAGTTCATTGGATCGGCACAAAAGTAAGTAACCTTCCCACATTTGATGGTTTAAATCATTTAGAAGCATTCTTATTGGAATTTGAAGAAGTTGTACCAGTACAACAGAGGTTGTTGGCACTAGATGAATCCTTGAAAGAAACGCCAAAAGATGGTGGGGGATGCACAAGAAGAATATCGTGGAGTGGGTACCATGTCGCACTTTGATGACAGTGGGATTTTCAAAACAAGCCGAAGGGTACGAAGTTTAATACACTGGTCAGAGTTGTCTGAAGGACCATGTGCATAGTTGTGAGGATGCCTAGAGCAACATTCCTCAAGAATAGAGGGTGCATAAATTCATTAACACTTTGGACACAACGCCTATCAATTGGTATCTTCAAGAAGAACTGTGCCTCACCACTTCAGATTGGTACGATATGACCGAGAAATTTATAGCTACATTTTTATTTGAAATTCAGTACCCCACAATAGATCAGGCTTTACAAGTTGTAAGATATAAAGTCTTTGAGGAGGCACCTAACCTCCCTTTGGGGAAAGAAGAAGATGAGTGGACTTCCCCTCTTCAGAAATTTCAAAGTTGTTACAATATCAATTTTGATGAAGATGATAATCCTAGGAATGTGAACATCGCAGAAACTAAAGGACAGAGAGACATAGAAGGGTCGGGGGTTGAACTACCTTTCATTGGATTACCAATTAATATCAAGAAATTTAATATTGAAACAGAGCAAGAACCTAAGTTGGCCAACATTGGAGATTACTGGGATGATGCCACTATTGATAAGATTACAGAATTACTACATGAGTATCAGGACTTGTTTCCAACCAAGTTCACAGACATGAAGGGCATTAAAGGGCCCATGGGAGAAATGAATATCCCCTCGAAACCATATGCAAGGACAGTCAAGCATAGACCCTATAGACTAAATCCCAAGTATAAGCGAAATTTCAGGATCGAAATAGACAAAATGTTGGAAGAAGGAATCATAGAACATGTTGAAGAATCAGAGTGGATTAGCCCTATGGTGGTCCAGGCTAAGAATTCAGGAGAGATTATAATCTCTGTAGACTTGAGGAAACTGAATGATGCATGTTTACATGATCCATTCCCTACCGTTTACTGATGAAGTGTTAGATAATGTAGGAGGACAGGAAGTTTACTCCTTCACAGATGGATTTTCGGGTTATCACCAGAGAAGGATTGCTAAGGAAGATCGCCATAAGACCACATTTTCCATAGAATGGGTTTCTTTCTAGTACACTGTGATGCCCTTCGGATTGAAGAATGCACCAGCCATATTTTCTAGGGTGGTGGTTGAAGCATTCAAGGATTTTTTACATAAATTTTTGGAAGCATATTTTGATGATTGGACTATTTTTAGCTTATTGAAAGACCATATTAAATGGTTAAGAGTGATGTTAGATAAATTTAGGCAATGTCAGATTGCCCTAAATTTAAAAAAATGTATTTTCTTTTCACCCTTTGTAGTGTTTCTGGGGAATATTGTGTGTAAGTAGGGACTGTTGGTAGATCCTTCTGATATTTTCATCATTGTTGATCTACCTCCCCCTACTTCGGTTAGACAATTGCACACTACGTTGGGACATACTGGATACTACAGAAATTTCATTAAGGGCTATGCATAGATAACAACACCCATGTAAAATACTTTAAAGAAAGATTGTAAGTTTCAATGGTTAAAGGAATGCTAGCAAAAATTCGACACACTAAAGCAGAAAATGGTTACTACGCCTATTCTGGTTTTCCCATATTGGAGTGAGGAATTCCACATCCATGTCGATGCTTTGTCCATTGCATTAGGAGCATTGTTAGCACAACCAAGAGAAGGATATATTGACCACCCACTAGCCTTTGCTAGCAGGAAGCTATCTACAACTAAGATAAACTACACTACCACTGAAAGATAATGATTAGCTATGGTGTATGCGTTGCAGAAGTTTAAACACTACTTGTTGGGAGGGCATTTCAAGATTTTTACTGGTCACTCTACGTTGAAATACTTAGTCAACAAGCCAGTGTTGGGGGGCAGAATATGCATATGGCTACTGTTATTCCAGGAATATGACTTTGATATTGTGGTCAAACTAGGGAGAATGAACAAGGGACCTGACCACTTGTCTAGGATAGAATATGGAGAGGAACCTACCAGTTTGGAGGATACACTACCAGATGCATAGTTGTTGGCCATTAGAAAGATTGATGATCACTTCGTCAAGATATTCCAGTACCTATCTACATGTATGGCACCTCACGAACACATAGTCATTCAGAAGAAACAGTTGGTAGTTCGTGCTGCAAATTTTTCACTTATAGTTGGATAGATATATAATATGGGACCCGATGATATCTTGAGGAGATGTGTTATGGAGGCATAAAGACCACTGATTTTGGCAGAAGCACATGAAGGCATCGGAGGAGGACCTTATTCCAGGAAAGAAACAACGTAGAAGATTCTTAGAGATGGCTTCCGGTGGCCCACTTTACACAAAGATGCTAAGGAATACTACAGAGGTTGCAATGCATTCCAAAGAGTTGGAAAACCTTCTAGAAGGGATGAGATTCCTTTAGCACCTCAACTAAGGTTGCTTGAATTTGAGAAATCAGCCATTGATTGTGGGACCTATCAACCCCCCAGGAAAGCACACAGGAGCTCGATACATCATCACTGCGACAAAATAATTTCCAAATGGGAAGAAGCAGGAGTATTTAGGGACTGTAGTGCAACTACAACTGTGAAATTAATATTTAAGGATATCATAACAAGGTTTGAATGCCCAAATATCCTTATGCGAAATCAAGTTACTCATTTTATTAATAATACTATTGAAGCCTTAACTCAGGAATTTGAAGTTCATCATCATAAGAGTATGCCATACCACCCACAAGTGAATGGTACAGTCGAAGCTTTCAATAAGATCTTAGAGACAACACTGATGAAGATTTTCATTGTGAATAGAGATGATTGGGATTTGAGAGTGCCAGCAGTACTGTGGAAATATCGAACCACTTGCAAGAAGCTAACAATGCAGACTCCCTTTAAGTTAGTTTATGGCCTAGAAGCAATGGTAACTATGGAATATTTGGTTCCTAGTTTGAGAATTGTAGCATTTATAGATATGGATGACATAGGAATTGTACAATATTGTCTTGCGCAGTTGGTAGAACTAGAAGAAGATAAGTTTATTGGAGGATTTCATCAACAGGTACAGAAGGAACAAGAGAAGGCCTACCATGACAACCATATCAAGACGAAAGCATTCAAACAAGGAGATTTGGTGTTGGTATACGAGATCAAGTTCATGAAGCATCTAGGAAAGTTCAGGAAACATTGGCTAGGACCATTTGAGGTTGCCTACATCACATAAGGATGAGTTGCGTAGTTGAAGACTCTGAATGGAAAATGGAAAGAAGGTTTGGTAAACGGGAGATGGTTGAAATTGTACTATGACAAGAAGTTTCCTCACAGCTCTCAGTAAAAGCATAAGAAGAAGGTTCTAGGTACCAGGTGCAGTTGAAACTTGGTACCAAACACAGAAAAGACAGCCTGCACAAGGAAGGGAGGGACTGAGTAGAAAGCATAGGTTACTCTACGCAGTCTGAAGTCGAAGTGAAATGGAAGGTTCATTCTTGCAGTGACTTGGGACGAGTCACAGGTGAGTGTTGGGGGCTTGTTGGCCCTTGGTTATGGAATAAAGAGAAGAGTAAGGGAGAAAGGTGAAGTACAAACTATGCGGAAAGAACATTTACTGAGAATGAGTCGAAGTGGTCAAAGAAGTGGAAAAGGAGGAGTGAAGGAAGGAAAATCTAGTCATTGGAAGAGAAGACCAAGGAAGACAGATCAGTAAGGAAATATGGATAATGGACAAATTAGAAAGTAGAAGAAGATGTCAACGAGTGATTTGGATAACCTTGTGGAAAATAAGGAAAGACAGGATGGCGAAGCCCTGAAAATGCGGGTCAAGTGGACCTAGGGTTTTGGATCTATGGTTTTGACACCTAGACTTTTTTCCATGTAATGTATAAATAAAGGTCTAGAGGATCTGGGATGGGTTTGTTCATATTATGAGGGTTAATGGTTGTCGATTGTTGTTATAGAGAGAGATAAGTGTGTTGTTGTAGAAGACTCTGTATTGGATGATCTTCAGTTGGGTGCGAAGATCAACCCTACAGCTGGGTGCACAGGGAGGGGAGAGAAGAAGAGTGAAGAGAGAGAGATATTTGCAAGCTAAGAGTGTAGATAGAACTGTATGTTTCCATTTAATATATCAAGAAGCACAGTTTTGTGGACGTAAACCTATGGAGAGGGTGAACCACGTATACCTTATTGTTCTATGTAGTTGATGTTGTGTTATTTTCTTTCTATTATACTGTTATTGCATTGTTGTGTTAGATCTAAGATATAACCTGCGAAGTAGGCTTGAGCATGATAAAGAATAGCTAGGTTGTTGTGTATGTTTCCCTGGATCCACTTTTCACTTCCCCTGGTTGTAGACACCTATGTCATACAACCCCCTATCGCTACTTCGGGTGAGACTGCATCTGCTTCACAGGTGTTTCCAAAAGGGCCAGTAGTTAGGGATTGTTGGTGCGTTGTTAGAGTTGAACCCTGAGTATACCCATGTGCCAACAATTATACGATCAATAGAATGTATCAGGGTTCCTCTATGGCCAATATATAAACTATATGTCCATCCCAAAACTACTAAAGGATAACATTTGACTGAGACCTTCCAAACTAAGGATAAAGGGCAAAGGCGAGAGGTGATCATCTTGATCGTGGGGGTTGAAAAGTGGGGGAAAGAGAACCCTTTATAAGGATGGATAATAATTTAGAGGAAATGAGGGATAAGACCCAAGTGTTAGGACCCTATAATGTACCTTTTTGTTCACATTTTTTTCTACCATTACATCCTTTTTCCACTCACATTTAAACTTACATTATCACCTTACCCTATCTTTCCAAAGGTATATAACGTCTCTTCTCTTTGCTATATGTCTAATTTGTTTTGCATATAATTTTACATTACATTCATACTTAACCATCGATCAGAAATATATAAGTGTTGAAACAGTTCAAACTGCAGATTATCGTTGTTGTTTGAAGGCCCGGTGCTGAAACAGTCAAAAGCACGCAAACCCCATGGCTGAAACAGTCTGTGGTCTACGATGCTGAAACAGCAATTCACACAAGAAAGCTATTACACTGACCACATCCGCACCTTAATCCATAATTAACCATCGTTGTTACATGAGATCACATTGCTGAAACAGTCAGAACGCAAATCCCGTTGCTGAAACAACATGCGATTTGCGATGCTGAAATAGTATACAACAACAGTAACAAGAAGATAAATAAATAAGTTGTTACTCCAGCCACAACAGCTACACCTCACTCAACACCATTTCAACTATTGTAATAGCATTATGTTACGGGAGACCAGGATATCCTATTCCAGTATAGAGATTAGATCTTACTAAGAATAGGATTTAGATGTGCACATGTAATTGGATGATCAAATTGTATCGAGGGGATTCTCCTCTTTAAATAAGGGGAAATCATCATTAGAAGGGGACTTTTCTTGGCTAAGAAAGGAATTACAGAGAAGGGCATGTTTACTTCAGACATTGTAACATGATACAGTTGACAGATGAATAAAATATTGTTCTAAGAATTCCTTCCTAGTTCCTTTCGTTTCTGGGGAATCTTGTGAGAAGGGAGGGCCCACCTTCTTCACAAGATTCACCCATTAGTTCTGTAGTGTGCTAGTATTATTTTTGTTCATGCCTTGATTAAATTATGTTTTGTTGAAACTCTACTTTACTGAACTCTGTTTTGCTAAAACTCTACTTTATTGATTTTACATTGTTTTCATATAATTCATGCTTGGGTAACTATTAATCATTCTAATTAGAAATCATGTTTGGTGAATTTATGAAAGCGTGATAATCAGAGACATGTGCTAAAGATTCCTTCTTGGGGAAATAGGGTCATGTTCTCTGCTAAGAGATAGTTAGCCTTCAGTGCACGTCAGTCATTTTTGATTAGTAATGAGTTCATGAAAGTGTGATAATCGAAAACAGGCGTTGAAGATTCCTTCTTGGGGAATAGGGTCATGTTCTCTATTACATAATAGTTGGTCTTTCCTTTTGCAATGTCCTGAAAGATTTCTTTCCTAGGTTGTTATCTCTTAATGTAATCCAAGATTCTTCGGATAATTGTTTCTTTAAACTTTGAACTCTACAATAGGTAGGTTTCTTTTCTGTAATTCAAAGTAGAACTTCAATTTGTTCAAGGCAAGGTGTGATTAATATACTTTTACTACAACTCTAGATCAGGGATGATTTTAAGGATAAAAATTTATTTTAAAATGTATAAACCTTGGCGAATCTTACTAATCCTTCATATGCCAACTATAAATGTTTAGCGATATTTTTGTAAAAATATTCAAATTTCTAAGGATTTTATATAGTTTTTATAAAATTTTGGCGATTTTTAAGGTAAAATAATTTTATCCTATAGAAATAGGGCGAATCATTTTTAAAATAGCGAATCTCATTTTTGGAAAAACCATGGAAAATTAGCCCATGAGCGAAATTTAGCCCCTAAAATCATCCATGCTCTAGATTGCTTTTGAGATTGACCATATATAGTGTGTGATTGCCTTTGAAATAAACAAACTTCCCTGGGTTGACAATTTATGTAGCACTTGATTATTTAGTTAAATAAGCAATTACAGTGACCAACATTTTGGCGTCGTTGTCGGGGAAGGTAATTATAGATTTCAAAAGCACTTATGTTCTTTCAGATATAAATATTGCATGAGAGGACGTGGAGACCCCAAAGAAACTGACCCTACAGGTGGTAGGGGTAGAGGAAGGGGAGGAAGAAAGACTTATATTGACGAAATTATATCAAAATCTGAATCTGCTGCTCCTCAATGACCAAACTCTCGGAAACCAAAATCCCAACCTTCCTTTCAAGCAAACTTTGAAACAGGGAAAGAGATTTGGAGTCCTGAGACAGTCGAAAAACCAGTAGGAAACATTGAGGACAGAGCAAGCGTAGTAGGAGAGCAAACAGAGGAAAACATGGATGAGTATAATGAAGAACTACATCATGAAGAACAGGCAGGTCCTGAAAGAGAGGTAAATGATGAAAACTCTTTTTCCACCTTAGGATTTCCTATTGGTGATATTCCTAGAGGGGTAGCTCCCATGAAGAACATTCCACTCTCAACGCTACCTAACTTTCATGGTTTATCTTCAGAGGATCTTGATGAATTCCTTTTTGAGTTTGACATATTATGCAGAAGTTATGATTACATTTCCAGTGCTCAAAAATTAAATCTATTTCCAGCAACATTGAAAGGAAATGCACTAAGATGGTTCATGAGTCTTGGAGGTCATGTAATCACAACATGGGATCAGATGAAATAGAAATTCTTGCATAAATACCAGGACTATTTCCGAACAAGAAAAAAAAGGGAGGAACTATTCAAAATGATACAGAAAGAGGATGAAAATCTAGAGGACTTTGTAGAAAGGATGCAGTATAATCTACAAAGATCCAGTCACCCCGTTGTAAGTAAAGATATTCTTAAAACAATATTACTAAAAGGAGTAAGGGATGACTGTCTAGATATGTTGAATATGCTTGAAAAATGGGACATATCTAAAGAATCATATGATGAAATTGTTAACCTATGTAAAAGATGTTCAAGAGGAGCTTCAAGGAATAGATCAAGTAGTAGGGATACCACATTTTCAAGAGTTCAAAAATCAGCCAGTGGAGGAGCAACAAGAGCCAAAATAGGTAATTTACTTGAAGGTTTTAAAACTGAAATGTTAAGCTCTTTTGCCTCACAAATTGATACCCTGCAAATTCAAAAGAAACAAGCTGAAGCAGAAGCAGATCTATCCATCTTTTGTTCTAAATGTAGAGACAAGCACCCACGAAGGGAATTCCCATTGGACAAAAAGCCAATCTGCACCATCTGTGATAAGGATCATGAAACTCAACAATGCCCTTCTTTACCAGGAATCAAGGCAGCATTACAACCAACTGATGAAGAAGCTAAAGTTGTCTATCTGTTGACACAGAGAAGGCAATAGCAACCGTGAGGACAAGGTATGAATCCTAATATGCCATTCACATATTCTAATCGTTGGAATAACTATCCTTCTTTTAATCAAGCGAATTACCCTCCCTATAATCAAATGCAATACCTAAATCAAATGAATTACCCACCCATGCAACAAACTAACCCTCCCTTTGTTGATCCGTCAATGTAGACTCCTTGGCCTCCACAACAATAACCGTATCTTAACCAATGGAATCCAAATTGGAGAGGGAAACAACCCCCATTCCCAAATCAATTACCTCAATCACAATTTCTACAACCACTCTCCTTACCACCAGGAACTCCACCAAACAATCAAATGATGAGGCCCCAACTACTTGTACAACCTAACCCTAACCCCAATAGTAAAGCTGTGCACTGCATTGATATTCACAACCAGCCTACACTTTCTCTTTTCCCTGTGAAATGCAATTATATTCATTTACAATCTATGAGAATAGTAGAACCTATCATAGCTGACGTTACCTCTTCTGATAAAGAGGAAACAAAAAAGAATGATGTACTTGAAGAGGTACAATCATCCTCTAATACTATTGTTGAAACAGCAAAACCACCATTTCCTGAGCGTTTAGCTTTGACTAAAACGCTTGAGCCACCTGCTTTCAATCTTCTAGGGGAATTACAAAATCTTTATGTCAAAATTCCACTATTACAAGCACTCCTAGATGTACCAATTTATGCCATGACTATGCGAGACATTTTTGTTAAGAAACCTGGTAGGAAAACTAAAGATCCCCTCACAGTTCATGTCATGGGTGACTTGTCTACACTAATGTCAGGTAACGTTCCCCCAGTTAAATATGGTGATCCCGGCCACCCTACCATCTCAATGCAAATTGGAAAAACAATAATCCCTCGAGTCCTGGTAGACTTAGGCACTGCTATCAATATTATAACTCTGGAAACCTCACAACTGTTACAACTACAGAATGAAATCAAAGACACCCCAACCATCTTAGAATTAGCTGACCATTCTACAATCAAACCGGAGGGAGTCATTGAAGACCTAATTATCTCAGTAGAATCCTGGAATTATCTAGCTGACTTTGTGGTATTACAACCTAAAACAAAGTGGGGGGGTCACCCTCTAATTTTAGGCAAGCCTTGCCTAGCCACAGCAGACGCTTTTATTAGCTGTAGATCAGGTTCAATGACAATTTCCAATGGATATGAGACTAAACATCTTACCCTCTACCCTCAGGCTACACTCTTGATTAATAATGATAATTTTGTATGGGTAGACTTTGATGATCAACTTACTCAACCCATCTTGACTATTGGACAATCCTTAAGCCTTAAAGATGCCACCGAGGATGAAGTAATTAATAATTTTATTTGTGAACCCTCCTCCGTGACTCCAGAAACTCATAACCAACTAGTTTCACTTTTGGAGTCAGATAACCAGGAAAACCTTAACTCTGAAAACCCACCTCAAACATCAGCCACCATCTCTTCTAAAAGTATACCAGTAGAAATTGAACTTGGCAAAACACTGAACATAAACCCCAACCTGACATATGTTGAAACACAACAATTAATGAAGTTACTTCTTGAACATAAAGAAGCATTCGCATGGGACTATACAGATATGAAAGGAATCTCTCCCGAATTATGCACTCATCGTATATATATCAAGGAAGATTGTCGACCAATTTGCCAA
>SNQJ01S0117960.1:13555-41163 GCA_010110895.2 Picea sitchensis
CCTGATTGGACACTTCCCTTTCATATATCCTCTGATGCTTCAGATACTGCAATAGGAGCTATCTTGGGACAAGAAGAAAATCATCTCCCTTATTATATTTACTTCATTAGCAAGAATATGACTCCTGCTGAACTTAACTACATAGTTACCGAAAAGGAATTCTTAGCAGTTATCTATGCTATTAATCAATTTTGACATTACATCACTGGATACTCTACTCTTGTCCATACTTATCACTCAGCTATCAAATATCTAATGAACAAACCTATCACAAATGCTCGAGTCACCAGATGGTTACTATTATTACAAGAATTTGATATTACAATTATAGATAGACCAGGAAAAGAAAATGTAGTTGTTGATTTCCTTTCTCGGTTAACACCTTATGATAATACCCCAGTATATGATTCCTTTCCTGATGAATATCTATTTGCAGTATCTGCTCACTCACCATGGTATGCAGACAACGCTAACTACTTGGTTGCAAGGAAGTTACCACCACACCTATCCCACTGGGAGAAAAGAAGAATCATTCAACAAAGTGCTCGGTATAGCTGGATAAGTGGGTGTCTTTTCCACACAGGACTTGATCAAGAAATCTGAAGGTGCATTAGAGAAGATGAGGTTTATGATCTACTAAAATATTGTCATGATGGCCCTTGTGGAGGGCATTTTGCTGATAAAAGAACAGCACATAAAATTCTCAGGATGGGGTATTATTGGCCCTCACTCTTTAAAGATGCAAAGAAATATGTTCAGGCCTGTGATAGCTATCAAAGAATGGACCAACCTAATCGATATGAAATGCCATTAAATCCCCAGGTAGCACTCGAACCATTTGAAAGATGGGCCTTAGACTTTGTAGGACCCATTAACCCCCCATCCAATCAAAATGTTTATATAGTGGTCTGCACAGATTATATGACCAAATGGGTGGAAGCTAAAGCACTCCATAGAGCAACTGAAGAAGCAGTTCTAGATTTCCTATTTGAAGACATCTTCATCATATTTTGAGTGCCGAGAGAATTAGTTACAGATGGGGGACCTCCTTTCACTTCTCACAATTTTAAAGCCACCCTTAAAAAATATCATATTCAGCATAGAATGACTACAGCATACCACCCCCAAGCCAATGGATAGGTGGAAAGCACAAATAAATTAATAGAATACATTCTCACAAAAACAGTGAAGGAAAACATAAAGGATTGGTCTCACAGGCTCCCTGAAGCATTATGGGCCTACAGAACCACATGGAGAAATACTACAAGATTCTCTCCCTGTGAATTAGTTTATGGAAAAAGTGTTGTATTTCCTATGGAATTTGAAATAAAAACCTTAAGGAATGCTTTAGTTGTCAACCTTGATTTGATCGATGCATAGACAGCCAGGTTGCAGCAGCTTAATGAATTGGATGAAAAAATACTAGATGCCATTCATCAGACAACTATGATTCAACAACAAAGATCAAAATGGCATGACAAAACTATCAAGCATAAGCAATTCCAAAAAGGTAATTGGGCCTTACTGTATGATTCTCAGTTTAAAGAATTTCAAGGGAAACTACATACAAGATGGCTCGGACCTTATGAAGTGGACACTGTTTTCCCCAATGGAACAGTAAGGCTCCTCACAATCGATGACTCTAAAACACTGTTACTTGTGAATGGTCATCGGCTCTATCTATACTAGTGTCGCATTTCCAAAGAAGATTTTAAGGCCACATGTGTGGCAGACTCTCATTACCTCTTTTTAGAGGGGCCTCCTACCCCTCATTGCAATTAATTCTTTTTAAATTTCTTTAGTATTAGATTAGATTTCGTTTACTAATAATCCCTGTCAAGAAATAGCATGTTACAATTGATTTTTGCATATTCTCGATCAAAGCAAAGGCCTACCAAGAAAGGACAATCTTACTTCAAGAAGAGCCAAGCTTCATCTTGCGAAACACCACTGTTCCGCAATTTTTCGCCCTTTTTCCCCATTGCTGAAACACCACTATTCAGCAATTTTTCGTTTTCTTTCCCCATTGCTGAAACACCACTATTCAGCAACTTTTTGTCTTTTTCCCCATTGCTGAAACACCACTGTTCAGCAACTTTTTGCCTTTTCCCCCATTGCCGAAACACCACTGTTCTGCAATTTTTTGCCCTTTTTCCCCATTGCTGAAACACCACTATTCAACAACTTTTTGCCTTTTTCCCCATTGCTGAAACACCACTGTTCAACAACTTTTTGTCTTTTCCCCCATTGTCGAAACACCATTGTTCAGCAATTTTTCGCCCTTCTCTCTATTGTTGAAACACCACCTCCTCAGCAATATTCTGCAACATCACCCTTCAGCAAACATTTCTCTATTCTTTCCCTGTTGCTGAAACACCAACTTTTCAGCATTCCCTGTCAATAAGCTCTTTCGCTCTCGTACTACATTTTGTCCTTCCACTAAACAAATCCTTGATACAATTTCTCTAACAAATCAAAAGTCTTTGCCATGGCCACTGATGAACTATGGACAGGCACTATATTTTGTTTGAAGTACGAATCAAAAGGTAAAGATGAGGTATGTAAACTTTATATGTAAATATAATTGAACTATAGTTAATGAGAAGATCCCAACTCATTATTACCACTCATGTAAAATCATTATTTCCATCGTACTTGAGGGGGGGGAAATATCGAAATCGTATACCATCATTTCACACGAACCAACCAGCGTCATTCTTTTTTTACCATCCTTTCGTTTGTTTCACCACCATTTGCATGCCTTCACCCGAAAAACTCACTTTGCACAGAAGCGGTTACTCGACTCTCTGACGGTGCATTTTACTGAGTTGTTAGCTATGGCAGGCCCTGTTATATAGTACGAACCTGCCACAACATCCCTATTAGAACTCTATCCAGAATTCTATCAAATTTTTCTGCAAGTAGGATGGTTGGGTTATTTTCAGAGGCTACAGGGATTTGATCAACAACAAGTTCTTCAATTTGCTCGAAATATCCAGAAAGATCATTCCATTGTTCAAGGGGTTCAGATTCCAGTTACAGAGGAGGATATCGCACAGGTTTCGGGTCTCCCTGCCAATGGAATTCGTTGGTTCAGCCACAAACATATCATTCTTAATGCCCAGCAAGATTTCCTCTTGCCAGGGGAACAAATTGAACCTAAATGTTGGGATGTTTGACTTAGCTCGTTGCCACCTCCTTGGCCGAAAGTCGCAGAGTTTGTCAAGCACTACCTTACCTGTGAAGGCCGATACCAGGTAATCTACCAGTACGATTTTTTCCTATTGTCTCATTTACGACATGCTAAATTGGTGAGCATTCCTTATTATCTGCTCGGATGTCTTAGAAATATGTTGCATTACTATAAAAAGGCTAAAAATCCCGCCCTTTCCCTCACCCATCACAGTCTTGCTCAACTACTTATCCAAAAGGGTTTTGCCCGACAAAACCCTCTCCTAAACAACCCACCCATAGATCCCCAAGAAGCTATTGAATATCCTGAAAATCTTTAGGAACAGCAACCAAAAAACCCTCCAGATCCTTCGGAAGTACCTAACAGTCTGCCTATAGACCCAATTAATCCAATTAACCTTCCTACCATACCAATCTCGCCCCACATCTTACCAGAATCATCCACTCCTATCGTTCATATCCTTAGCAATGATTCTGAACTAGACAACTCTCCCTGCCCCATCACTGAGGAAAAAACCCCACGCAAACAAAAGCAAATTCCTCTTTTTCCCCCCTTTTTACAAACAAAATGAACAAGGACCTCAACAAGAGAAGCCACTACTGCCATTTCCCTAAACCCCCAAACCATCCGGCACTAAAGACTAGATATAGAAAACTAAAGACTATAAGGAAGTTTTCTCACCTTTTGAAGATCTTCCACTATAGCACTTTTATCCTTTTATGTCTCCCCGATAGCTCTCTCAACCAACCTTGACCTATTAAAATTAAATCCTCTTGCTATATCCCTAACAAAATATTTTTGAAGAAAATATTAAGCCAATACCAATAACATAGATAAACATAAACCAAAGAGGTTTTGTTCTCCAAACTCTAGTTACAAATGAGAGCATATCCTTCTTTATATAGGAGATGCACCCTTCTAGAATCAAGTGTAGAAACCCATGCATGAGTACAATACAATGTGATAAAACCATGAGCACAGTAAACCATGGGAAAACCCATGAGTTGTAACAACAAATTTCCCAAAGATATAGGTGCCCTCATAAAATAATACAAGTATAATTCTTGGTTTTTTGCATGGTTGTAATACCCTAGTTTCGATTTATATTTGACCAACAAAAGCCTCCAAACATCTTCCCTTTCGGCATCACCTACATGTACAAATGAAGTCTCACCCGAGGTATCTATTTGAACTAGAAGAACCTGGTTTCTATAGTAGTGAGGGAATAGGAGGTGACCATTCTACTCATTCTTACTTATTGGTCTAGTGCGTGTAATTATGTTTTTATTCTTTGTGAGATACTTAATGAATCCAGAGTCATATTATTATTATTATATTCCATATTACAACATAACCCATTAATGTAACAGTTGTAACAATTGCACAATGATTATACATAAGAAAAAATTAATCTAATATGCATCCAGATAGAATCCATGAACAATCATAAAATACATTCGACACAAGGGTTAATGTGGTTCACCCAACTCTGGCATGTGTCCACAATGGCTAGCTTCTTAATTATGCAATTGGTAATTTCTCTAGGCTTGTGCACTGTGATTACAAAGATAAATTATGGTTATATTTCTCTCTACCTAGCCCTGTTGCTCTGCAATGCACACATTTCTCTCTCTCTGCATCATCTCCTCAACATCAAGACATAGACTTCAATGATTACCTCTTCAACTCATTCTTGAGGGAGAACAACAACAACTAGCAGAACTCGTGTTCTCCCAACCCATTACATAATTGTACATAAATTCTAGGGCTTAAAACCCTACTTTATTCATCAAAATCCTATTACAATACATGATAACTCAAATTAACTTGTTGTTTAGGCTACTTTCACCTGATTTTCCATCTTCCTGTTTCTTTTACACTTTGATTGTTGGTCTTCCTACTTTTTCACATCCTTTTGTCTTTAGCATGTCGAGTTGTTATCCTTCATTTTCGCCTATTTTCTTCTCTTGCTTTATTCTCTGCTTTATTCCTTTTGCTGCACATTGTACTTCTGGATGTGCCTCAACTACGTACTCCCTATTCTTGTTTCTTCTTTTGCACACATCTTCTATACTGATTATTTTTATCAAAATTGTATGGAAAATGCTTGTCCAAGAGGCCCCCAACACTCATTTGTGGCTCGTCCCAAGCCACTCAAGTCTGTTGTGTGCTTCTCCTCTCTTGGATGAACTGCTAGAAGGTTTCCTTAGTTGCCGCAACTTTATTTATTATTTATTTCTTTGTTTCCACAATCTCTTTGACCCTCTTCGCAGTCAATTTTGTTAGTTTTTCTTCTGCTTCATGTGTTTCCCATTTCACCTTTCCCTGTGCAATGGCTCATTTTCCTATCACCCTCATTGCTTCTTCCTGCAATGGTCCTAAGCATTACTAAAGGATCTTTTGTTGATCCCTCATCTATTCCACTTCCACATATGAATGCCTCTATGCCAAAATGGTTTTCATACGTTCAGCTGGTGGAAGAGTATTGATTCTCTCTGAATCTTTTTGGGCCTTTTCCTGTGCTTCTCTTAATTTATCCTCCATGACCTTCATCTTTGTATCTTCCACCAAGTCTGTCCAAATTTGTGCACTCTCCCCACTGAGTTTTGCGCACTCTTCTTATACATTCTTTATGTTGGTGATTATTTTCATCGTTGTCCTTTCTCTTGAGGCTTTGAATTCTGGTGGCTTGCCTAGCATACTTCGCAATTGTAGATCCTCGATATTTGATTGTAATCCCTTGATGACTTTACCAATGTTCAATACCTTCTCTTCCATAGTAGCTTCTACTACTATTGAGACCTCTGGAATTTCTTTGTACAACTTCTGGATGGCCACTTGTGTCTTTTTCCCCATACTCTCAGATTCATCCTTTTCCTATAAAGCTTTCCTAGCCCTTTCCTCGGCCTCATTATTTTCCTTCCTGAATCCTTCCACTTTCCCTTCCACTGTGCTCTTTTGCTCTAGAATAGTTTCATATTGTTGCTGCAGTTGAGCCCTTTCATCATGTGCCATTGTTTTGGTCATTCCATTTCCCCTTGTCCATTTCTTCATCACTCTTATCATATTCTTTGGTCAGTTCCCGGTGTGATTGATCTCCTCGGATCTTAATATCATGAAACATGCCTATTTGCAAGTTTTGCAATATGTGTATCAGCATCTGCGACACCATTATGTTCATATTTCTTATCATCTTCACTTGTTCTTGCAATTTTGTCAATGGGAACTCAATTTCATCTGTCTCAACTTGTATCATTTTGTGCCCAGCTGCTAGCTTGGTTAAGGCTGGATGAGAAGTCTCTACTTCCTCCCCCGAAATTGTGGACGCTCCTCCCTCTGACTTGTACTCTTTTGTTATGTTGGCTACTTCCAAGAGCTCTTGGAGTGTTACCAACTTCTCATGCACCTTCTGGTGTTGCTCTACCTATTTTCTTGTTGATTCCTCAATGATTTCCTCTGCAGCATCCCGTACTTGGTATCTGATTCAGTCCATGTCATCAATGGTCAAATTGTAGACTGGGGATACCTTATGTGCTTTGGTCTTCTTACGCGCACATCCTACTAACTCCTTCCCCTTATCTTTTATTTTATTTTCTGTCGTGGGAATTGTCTATTGTGCCTCTACTATTGATGGGCCAGGTGTGTTTCTTATGCCATTTTTCTATGTGACGGGTTTCTTTACTTGCTCTGTGGTTGTAGTTCGGCTCTAAGTCACTCAGATTCGCTCTAGTTCACTTTGGTGTGCTCTGGTTCACTCTCTCTTGCATGCAGCTCTTAGTAACAATGATTTACACTTAGCAACCTTCAACTGCTTTTGTGCCTCCTTGCTAACTGTACATGTCTCTTCACGCCTTAATTAACTTGTCCAGTCTGCCGACGGGGTTGATAAATGGTTCAATAAATGTGGCTTTATTAACAAATCCATCGTATGATGTTTTCCTCATACTTCCAATATGTCGTGATTTCCAGTGGATTTTACCATTTAAGATTATATGACTTCTTTATGACCTACTATTACCATATTGTCATTGCCATTTCCATGATTTTATGCTTTTAATGATCTTATGAGTGCCAAACTATGCAATTGTTCTTGCTTTTGCAGCTAGTTTGCTTCGTAGTATTTTTTTCTATGTGTTATTTTCTTAATTGGAATAGTTTCATCTTGATCTGTGATAATCATTCCTTCTGCACAAATTCTTATGCCTTAGTATTGTATAATATTTTTCTTTTTCAATATCTATTTTTCATTTGGTTTTCTTCCTTTTTCTACTTTTTATATGTTTTTTTGTGTTTGATCTTCCTACTATAGTATAGTTACTATGATACATGTGTTTTGGTGCAGCCCAAATAACTATGCATACTATCGGTTGCCTTTATAGAGTTTCAGTCAACTTCTATTTACCATTCCTCCAAGGAATTTTCCATTCATGGTTTCCAATTGTGCAGCACATGTCTTTGTTACATGTTGAATAACATATGATCCTAACCAATGCATTATAAACTTTCCTGGATGTTGCATGAAATTGTTGTCATAGAGTAATACTAAATATCCCACTTCAAACCTTTTATGTTTAATGTGTCAATCATGCCATGCCTTCTCTCTGACTTTATGAACTTTTTGATGGAAACCTACGACAAATCGATCTTCCTCAAACTATACCAACTATGATAATCGCTCCTCTAGTGCGCCAAATTCTGAAAGTTCAATGATTGTTGCAATGTGTATACTAGGTAGAATAAACTCCATTGGCATCACTTCTTATTTCCCATAGAACAACCTGAAAGGTGTCTTCCCTATCAACTTTTTGTTTGTATTCCTATAAGCCCATAACACCACAGGAACTCTTAAGTCCCAATCATATCTGCCTATGTTGTAGATTTTTGTAAAATCATTCTCCAGGATTTTATTGAAAGATTCAACTATCCCATTGGCCTAGGGATGATACGTGGTACTCTTTTGATGATGAATTTGAAACTCCCCAATCAATTTTGCAATTGTCTTATTCAAAAAGTGTGTTCCTTGATCATTGAGTAATATGCGTGGAAATATAAATTGTGTGACCACATTCTCAAACAAAAATCGTGTAGTAGTCCCTGTGGTGCATTATCGGACTAGTGTTTATTTTTCCCATCTTGTCAAATACTTCGTCGCAGTGATTATGTACCTTTCCCCTAATCTTCATTCTTGTGGGTTGATTGACCCTACAAAATCTATGGCCCATTTATCAAATGCTTGCAATGTAACTTATGTACTCAAATGCATTTCATCCCTCCTGGATGGTTTTCCCACTCTTTGACATACATTGCATGACAACAGTATTCTTTAGTATCTTTATGAAGTGTGGGCTGCCAGAGCCCTGCGCACAAAATATTTGTCATTGTCGCTTTCCCTGCATAATTTCCTCCTGCAATCCCATCATTTTCTTCTTTGAGTATCATCGATTTTTCATGTTCCAACACACATCATCTCATTACTCCATCTGCACCCAACTTCTATAAATTCCCTACAATCAATTGATAATATATTTCCTTAAATACCAGTTGTTTATTTTGTGTAACTATCATGTTTGATGGAGCCATTCCTATATTTAGAAACTACACGATGTCCAAGAAGTAATCATCTACCATCTTAACTGCAAATAGTTTTGCATCAGAGAAGTTGTCATCTAGATTTCATGTATATTCCCCTGATAATATGCAGGATAAGTGATCTGGCCCTGCATTCATCTCCTCTTATTTCACTACAACCTCAAAATCGTATTCTTGGAACAACAGTAGCCATCTGCATATTCTCCCCACAACACTGGTTTGTTCACTAGTATGTTAATGCAGAATGGTCTATGTACATATTAAAGTGAGACCCCAATAATTAATGTTTGAACGTTTGTAGTGCATATACTAATGCCAATCCTTCTCGTTCTATGGTAATATAATTCTTATCTACTATATACATCTTCCTACTTGCAAAATCAATTAGGTGATCTATGTCTCCCTCCCCTGGTTGAGATAGTATTGCACCCAATGCTATGGATGATGCATCTACATGGACATGGAATTCCTTGTTCCAATCTAGAAATATCAAAATCGGTGCAATCACTAGTTTTTTTTTTAAGGTTTCCAAACCCTTCTAACATTCCTCATTCCATTGGAACTTTGCTTCCTTCTTTAGCAACTTTTCCATGCATTTTGTGATATGTGCATATCCTTTGATAAATTTCATGTAATATCATGTATGACCTAGATTTTCCCTTAGTGTTTTGACTAATGTAGGTGGCTTTAAATCTATAATTACTGCAATCTTTGATGGATCTACTAGTAATCCTTTCTTGCAAACCACATGGCCAAACAAAATTCCAAATGGTGCACAAAAGATATTCCTATTCAAGTTCAGTGAAATATGACATTGTCTACACCTATCCAAAATTATCTTGAGGACTTCTATATTATCCTTCAGTAGACTGAACATAGTCCAATCATCCAAGTACACTTCAAGGAACTTATGAATAAATTCCTTGAACACTGCAACCACCACTCTTGAAAAAACTACAAGGGAATCCTATAATCCAAAGGGCATTATTGTATATTGATAACTTCCACATTCTCTCATGAAGGTAGTCTTTTATTGGTCCTCCTGCCCAATTTTTATCTGATGGTACCCTGAGAATCCATCTATAAAAGATTAAGTCTCTTGGCCTCCTATGTTCTCTAGTACATCATCTATGAATGGTGTTGAAAATGGATCATGTAAACACACACCATTCATCTTTCTCAGATCCACGCAAATATTGATTCATCCCATATTCTTGTCCTTCACTACCATTGGACTGATCCACTCAGATTATTCTATCATTTCAGTGATTCATGCATCTAACATCCTGTCTATTTCATCTTTCACATTTTCCTTGTACTTAGGATTTAACCTGTAATGTCTCTGTCGCACTGGCTTAGCTAATGGTTTCAAGTGAATCTTCATCTCACCTAAGTCCCTTGATATCCCATTCATCTCTAAAAATATCATTGGTAATAGGTCCTAATATTCTCACAGCAAGTATGAAATCTTCTATATTGTCGCATCATTCCAGTAATCTCCTACCTATGCAAACATTGGATTATTTGTCATCCCAATGTTTACCATCCACATATTTATCAGTTGTGTGTATGCGGCAGATTTAATCTCTATCCCTTCTATGGTATGTTCTTCTTCTGTTTCAGGTACTTGTACATTTCTAGGATTTTTTTCAAAATGTTATTCCTTAGCCACATTATAGCACTCCAATAACTCATTATGTTTTTTGGCTGATATTTTTTATACATTTTGATTTGTATTTTGGTTATAATTCTCTCTTGCCTTCCATTTTTGATGCAAGAGCATCTCTCCACATCAGCCAGCTAGCCCACATTAGCGCATGCATTCAATGAAGAGAGGTGCAACTCTCATTTCAAATTTGAAATTGAATGTAATTAATATTGTAGGTTGTTGAGCCATAGAGTCATGCCTTAGCACAGGAATTAGAGTAGATAGCCTTGAATGTTTGTAAGGCTGAGATATAGAACTGATTCTGGACTAGACATCCCATTCAATGAAATTGAATAGGGTAGGTACATTCGAGGGAAGAGCTCAAAGAGCCCCCTCATGTAAAAGATAGAGAGACCTTATTTGTATTATCAGATAGGAAGTTGGTAAATAGAGAAGAAAGGAGAGCCAACACTCTGTTGCAAGTCTAAGCTCAAACACATTGTAAAGAGGCATTTTTTATTAATACATACAGAAGTAGTTTTTCCTGCAAGTATTTCTCTGTTGAATGAATGTCTATGTGTGTTCTTTATATGCTGTAGATGTATGTTGTAGGTATGCATTTGGAGGGGTTGTTTGATTTTAGGGTTAGAGGTATTTGAGGCTTCACACCAGGAGGGTGTGACAGAACGTTGCGGGTTCTGATAGTCGTGCCCAGAGGGTGCATTTCTGAATTCTGTGGGTTCAGACAAAGCCATGCCAGGAGGGCACAGTAGCTGAAATCATTGGCTTAGAGGAAGACCTCAAGGTTGTTGAATACCTTGGAGGTAAGGTTGTGTAAGAGAGACACAGTTATAGACAGAATCTCTGAGGAGTTCTGTATAGATATACGAGGAGGGAATTGAGCACAGGCATATGGTGCTGAGGAAGAACTCTGTTGTGAATTCAACAGAAGTCAGAATCACTGAGGATTCTAAACAATCTGCCAGGTAGGAATTGAGTAGATGTGAAAATAGGCATAGGAGAAAAGAACCCTTTGAGTTTTGGAAATTGAAGAAGAGTCCACAGAAGGATCTTCACAGGGTTGTTGAACACCCTGAAGACTCGGCAATAAGTTGCTTGAGCAAGGACTGCCAGGAGGGCATCGTATTTCTCCATCTGCGGGAGAAGGAAGAAGGATAAAATCACTTAAGAGATCTGAGTAACGGGAAAGCTCAAAAGATACAGCACTTTGGGTGCAAAGACTCTGTAGAGGGCGTAGAAGTCAAAAGAACCCTTTGAGTATTCGAAAGGGCCAAGCTCAGAAGGGAGAGTGCTTTTACACACACAGGCCGCAAGAGGTTGCAGAGGATAGAGAGAGAGACAAGACTTTGGAAGGTTTGAGTTTAGGGAAGCTCAGGAGGAACATCGTCGTTGAGAACACAAGCGAGACTCAAGGATCATAGAGCTCGTAGAGGGAGAAACAAAGGTTGAGGCCTTTGGACACTTAGAGAATTCTTCTAAGTTCAGGAAGAATGTGCATGCTTAGGAGGAGCACAGCTGCCATCGGATCAAGCCGAGAAAGAGATATGGACCGTTGGTTTCCCATGTCTAGGGAGCAGCAGCAGAGTGCACAGAGCAAGAGAGATCTGAAGTGTCATATCTTTCTCAGAATCACCGAAAATTGTTGGATCTATCAGGAGTTTCACGAGGGTTAAGCCTTCGTGAATAGAGGTGAAATTCTTGAAAGAGTGAGAGGATCGGGATTTCGAACTTCAGGATTTTGGAGGTCTCGAGGACAATAAGTTGGGACACTCCATGGTGAAAGTCCTGAAATAGATTTGGACTGTCCGATTAAGGAAGGACACGTGTCGCGAGATCACCCACTTCGGGGATTTGTACACCGGGAAACTCAGAGGGAAGAGTTTTTTCGACTTCGTACCTGGCAAAGACCCGAAAAGATCATAGCCACCCATCTGTGGAGGACACGTGGCGGAGATCGAGAATCCATCGATATTTCATCTACCAAGGATTCAAGTTGACAGAGCGTTGTGTCACAGGGGGTCACAAGTCATGAAATCATGAAATTACAAGGACTGTCCATCTGAGGGAGGACACGTGGTAGTAATCTAGGCTTTTGGGAAAAACCCCAAAAGGAAAGTCCATTTCGGCAAATTGGAAATCGAGAATTTGGGAGTTCCGTTGACAAGAGGTCGGGCTCTCGTATTGATAAGTCCTGAAGGGAATAGGACTATGGTCATATGGGAAGTGGTCATACATGCCAAGGCATAGCCTAGGGGGCTAATTGTTGATTGAAGCCTTATCGGCATTTCGGGTATTGGCATTTTAGGAGATATAGGGGACACAGGTTCTCGACATCAGAACTCTGTGAGTCCCAAAACCTGAAATTTATGGTTGTGTACAGAAGACCGTGAGCAGGGAAGAAGGACCTGTGGATCGGGAAAATTAAGATTCCAGCAGGGAATCAAAAGAGCTACTTTGGCTTGAAAAAATTGAAGAGAATGATCCTTAGACCGGGAGGTCGCATAAAGACTTTGTTGAGACAAAGGAGGTGTCTACGTCATCAACTTGTGGTATCAGAGCGGGATTTCATCTGTATATTTCAGGTGAAGCGAGAAGGAAAAGGAAGACAGAGTGTTGGAGACTCTGTGATGGTTGTTTGTGGGTAGGAAACAATCAAGGAGACAATCAGAGGGACTATAGGAAGAGGCTGGAAACACTTGGGGTGCAGAGTAACAACAGCAGGTTTTTCCAGGACGGAAGACAGATACAGCAAGATGGCTATTGAAGGTCATGGATATGCTGGAAGGAAAGACCCAGAGTTGATGAGCAAAGCAGAAATAGATGAAGAGCTCGCTGATATAAGGGCAAAGATAGAAAATCTTGCATTGTGGATGCAGCAGAACGCCAAGTCGAGATGCGTATATGAATGGCCCATGAGGAAGCCAAAAGAAAAATGCTCAGTCAAGGAGTTGATGGCTAGAAGACAGTGTAGGTTGTTAAGAGAATGGTTGAGGCATGCTGAAAACCTTGACGGACCTGAGGAAGTGGTTCAGGTATGTGAACCAAAGACTGGGAGAAATCTCAGTGGTGTTGAAGATGAATTGGGATCAGTTGAAGATCTCAAGGACTACCAGGAGGGCAGCCTAGAAATTCCCAATTGCCAGGAGGTAAAAGAGTTGAGGTCATTGCGGGATCTCACAGACCATCATGAGGACCGCCGGGGAATTTCACATTGCCAGGAGGGCAATGATATGAGGTCACTGTGGGATCTCATAGACTTCTAGGAGGGCAACAGGAAAATCCCAATTTGTCAGGTGGGCATGGGAACAGAAATGGGACTGTTTGAAGGTCTCATGAACTCAGAGGTGATTTTGAATCAGACCGAGGAGATGACAGAGAAGATGAGCTCAGAGAAGGATTTGGATCAGCAGATGCAACTGACAGAGAAGGAAGATTGGAGAAATATTCTAATGATTGGGGGAATTGAAATATTCCTACCATATAGCCAAGATGAGGCAGAAATCTGCATTGTAGAAAAAGTAGCAACAGCAGGAGGAAGACAGCCAGCAGTGACTGTCAAGGAAGAATTGGAGTAGGTGTTAAAAGCTGCACAAGTAGGGGAAGAAGATGAGCATTCTAAGGAGTGGCTCAATATTTCCAGCTAGGAAGATGAAAAGACTGCAGCACTGAAGTTGACAGCAGAAGAAGAGCAGGTGGATGTGGTACTCAATCCATGGGAGATGGAGCTGGAGATGTTGGAGGATTGGCTGAACAATCCAGAGCAAGCAAAGGAGAATTTTGAGGAATCGCTCAAAGACTTCAGCCAGGGAGATGAATTGGCAAAGACTATAGTACCGAGGTATGCAGCAGATAATGAAGAGAAATTCTAGGTTGAGGAGCAACTGGATGAAGTTGGAATTCAGCCAGCAGGAGAACTAGTAGAAGAGGAAGTTGAACAGCAGTTTAGTAAGGAGACTGTGGAGATGAAGTCTACAGCAGAGTGGACACTTAGTTCCACAGAAGATAAAGGAGATGGCATGGGAGATCATTGTGATCTGTCCATCTGCAGAAAAATTTTGCAGCAGAGGAGACTGCATGAACAGAGCCATCCACTGGAGCATCTAGACAAAGTGATCGAGAAGATCAGAAGGCTGATGATACAGTCAACAGAGACTACCAGCAAGGAGAAGCTAGGCAGAGAAGCAGCAAAAGTAGCAGCAGTGCAACAGAAGCAGCAGCAGCAGGGAGATGGAGCAGATGAACATCTCCATAAATTTGTTTGGGATCTCGGAGGATTTCAATAGATGAGGGTGGAAGCACATGAGTAGGAGCTTATGAAATTTGCAGCTGATGAGTATGATGCAGGAGCATCTCTCCACGTCAGCCATCCAGTCCACATTAGCACACGCATTCAATGAAGAATGTCGCATCTCTCATTTCAAATTTGAAAATGAATGTAATTATTGTTGTAGGCTATTAAACCATAGAGTCGTGCCTTTGCACAGGCATTAAAGTAGATATCCTTGAATGTTTGTAAGGTTGAGATCTAGATCCGATTCTAGACTAGACAGCCCATTCAATGCAATTGAATAGGGTAGGTAGATTGGAGGGAAGATCTCAAAGATCCCCCTCATTTAAAAGATAGAGAGACCTTATTTGTATTATCAGATAGGAAGTTGGTAAATAGAGAATAAAGGAGAGCCGAGACTCTGTTGCAAGTCTGAGCTCAAACACATTGTAAAGAGGCATTTTTTATTAATACAAACAGAAGCAGTTTTTCCTGCAAGTATTTCTATGTTGAATGAATGTCTATGTGTGTTCTTTATATGTTGTAGATGTATGTTGTAGGTATGCATTTGTAGGGTTTGTTTGATTTTAGGGTTAGAGTTCTTTGAGGCTTCACACCAGGAGGGTGTGATAGAATGTTGTGGGTTCTGATAGTTGTGCCTAGAGGGTGCATTTTTGAATTCTATGGGTTCAAACAAAGGTGTGCCAGGAAGGCATAGTAGCTGAAATCATTGGCTCAGAGGAAGACCTCAAGGTTGTTGAATACCTTGGAGGTAAGGATGTGTATGAGAGACACAATTTCAGACAGAATCTCTGAGGAGTTCTGTACAACTTTTCCAGGACGGCATTGAGCATAGGCACAGGGTGCTGAGGAAGAAATATGTTGTGAGTTCAATAGAAGTCAGAATCACTGAGGATTCTAAACACTCTGCCAGGTGGGCATTGAGTAGATGTGTAGATAGGCACAGGAGAAAAGAACCCTTTGAGTTTTGGAAATTGAAGAAGAGTCCACAGAAGGATCTTCACAGGGTTGTTGAACACCCTGAAGACTCAGCAATAAGTTGCTTTAGCAAGGAGTGCCAGGAGGGCATCGTATTTCTCCATCTGCAGGAGAAGGAAGAAGGGTAAAATCCCTTAAGAGATATGAGTAACGGGAAAGCTCAAAAGAGACTGCACTTTGGGTGCGAAGACTTTGCAGAGGGCGCAAAAGTCAAAAGAACCCTTTGAGGATTCAAAAGGGCCAAGCTCAGGAGGGTGAGTGCTTTTACACACACATGCCACAAGAGGTTTCAGAGGCCAAAGAGAGAAACAAGCATTTGGAAGGTCTGATTTTAGGGAACCTCACGAGGAAGAACATCGTTGAGAATGCAGGCGAGACTCAAGGATCATAGATATTGTAGAGGGAGAAACAAAGGTTGAGGCCTTTGGACACTTGGAGAATTCTTCCAATTTTAGGAAGAACGTGCATGCTTAGGAGGAGCATAGCTGCCATCGGATTAGACCAAGAAAGAGATTTGGACCATTGGTTTGCCACGTCCAGGGAGCAGCAGGAGAGTGCATAGAGCAGGAGAGATCTGAGGCATCAGATCTTGCTCAGAATCCCTGACACCCATTGGATCTGTCAAGAGTTGCATAGGGGTTAAGTCTTCATGAACAGAGGCAAAAGTCCCAAAAGAGTGAGAGGATTGGGATTTCAGACTTCGAGATTTTGGAGGTCTTGAGGACAAGAAGTTGGGACACTCCATGGTGAAAGTCCCGAAATAGATATAGACCATTCTATTAAGGAAGGACACGTGTCGAAAGATCACCCACTTTGGGGATTCGGACACTGGGAAACTCAGAGGGAACATTTTTTTCAAATTCACACCTGGCGAAGTCTTGATAATATCATAGTCATCCATCCGTGGAGGACACATGGCAGAGATCGAGAGTCCATCGGTATTTTGGCTACTAGGGATTCAAGTTGACAAAGGGTTGTGTCACAGGGGGTCATAAGTCATGAAATTGCGAAACGACAAGGACCGTCCATCTGAGGGAGGACACGTGGCATAAATCCAGGTTTTCAGGAAAAACCCTGAAAGGAAAGGCCATTTCGGCAAATCAGAAATCGATAATTTAGGAGTTCCGTTGACAAGAGGTCGGGCTCTCATATTGACAAGTCCCTAAGGGAATAGGACTATGGTCATATGGGAAGTGGTCATATGGGCCAAGGCATAGCCCAAGGGGCTAATTATTGATTGAAGCCTTATCGGCATTTTGGGAGATCAAGGGGACAAAGCTTCTCGACATCAGAACTCTATGAGTCCTGAAACCCAAAATTCATGGTCAAGTATAGAAGACCATGAGTAGGGAAGAAGCACTTGTGGATCGGGAAAATTGAGATTCCAGCAAGGAATCAAAAGAGCTACTTCGGCTCGAAAAATTTGAAGAGAATGATCCTTAGACCGAGAGGTCGCGTAGAGACTCTGTCGAGATAGAGGAGGCATCTACGTCATCAATTTGTGGTATCAGAGTGGGATTTCATCTGTATATTTCAGGTGAAGCGAGAAGGAAAAGGAAGATAGAGTGTTGGAGACTCTGTGATGGCTATTTGCGGATAGGCAACAATCAAGGAGACAATCAGAGGGACTGTAGGAAGAGGCTGGAAACACTTGGGGTGCAGAGTAACAGTAGCAGGTTTTTCCAAGAGGGTAGACAGATATAACAAGATGGCTATTGAAGGCCGTAGATATGCTGGAAGGAAAGACCCAGAGCTAATGAGAAAAGCAGAAATAGATGAAGAGCTCGCTGATATAAGGGCGGAGATAGAAAAGCTTGCATTGTGGATGCAACAGAATGACAAGTCGAGATGGGTATATGAATGGCCCATGAGGAAGCCAAAAGCAAAATGGCCAGTCAAGGAGTTGATGGCTAGAATATAGTGTAGATTGTTAAGAGGATGGTTGAGGCATGTTGAAAACCTCGATAGACCTAAGGAAGTGGTTCAGGTATGTGAAATAGAGACTGGGAGAAATCTCAGTGGTGTTGAATATGAATTGGGATCAGCTGAAGATCTCAAGGACTGCCAGGAGGGTAGCCTAGAAATTTCCAATTGCTAGGAGGGAAAAGAGTTGAGGTCACTGCGGGATCTCATAGACTGTCACGAGGATAGCCGGGGAATTTCACATTGCCACGAGGGCAATGATATGAGGTCACTGCGGGATCTCATAGACTGCCAGGAGGGCAGCAGGAAAATCCCAATTTGCCAGGTGGGCATGGGAACAGAAATGGGACTGTTTGAAGGTCTCATGAACTCAGAGGTGAGTTTAAATCAGCCTGAGGAGATGATAGAGAAGATGAGCTCAGATATGGATTTGGATCAATAGATGCAGCTGACAGAGAAGGAAGATTGGAGAAATCTTCTAATGATTGGGGGAATTGAAATATTCCTACCATATAGCCAAGATGGGGTAGAAATCTGCGTTGCAGAAAAAGAAGCAACAGCAGGAGGAAGACAACCAACAGTGACTGTCAAAGAAGAATTGGAGAAGGTGTTAAAAGTTTCCCAAGTAGGGGAAGAAGATGAGCATTCTAAGGAGTGGCTCAATATTTCTAGCCAGGAAGCTGAAAAGACTGCAGCACTGAAGCTAATAGCAGAAGAAGAGAAGGCGAATGTGGTACTCACTCCATGGGAGATGGAGCTAGAGATGTTGGAGGATTGGCTGAATAATCCAGAGCAAGCAGAGGAGAATTTTGAGGAATCTCTCAAAGAATTTAGCTAGGGAGATGAATTGGCAAAGACTGCAATACCGAGGTATGCAGCAGATAATGAAGAGAAATTCCAGGTTGAGGAGCAACTGGACGAAGCTGGAATTGATCCAGCGGGAGAACTAGCAGAGGAGGAAGTTGAACAACAGTTCAATAAGGAGACTATGGATATGAATTATGTAGCAGAGTGGACACTTAGTTCCACAGAAGTTAAAGGAGATGGCATGGGAGATCATTGTGATCCATCCATCTGCAGAAAAATTTTGCAGCATAGGAGACTGCATGAACAAAGCCATCCACTGGAGCAACTGGACGAAGTGATCAAGAAGATCATAAGGCTGATGATAGAGTCAGCAGAGATTTCCAGCAAGGAGAAGCTAGGAAGAGAAGCAGCAGAAGCAGTAGTAGCGCAGCAGAAGCAGCAGCAGCGCAGCAGCAGTGGGGAGATGGAGCAGATGAACATCTTCAGAAATTTGTTTGGGATCCAGGAGGATTTCAATAGCTGAGGGTGGAAGCACATGACCAGGAGCTCATGAATTTTGTAGCTGATGAGTATGATGCAGGAGCATCTCTCCATGTCATCCATCCAGCCAGCCATTCCACGTTAGCACACGCATTCAATGAAGAGAGGTGTAGCTCTCATTTCAAATTTGAAATTGAATGTAATTAATGTTGTAGGTTGTTGAGCCATAGATTCATGCATTTGCACAGGCATTAGAGTAGATAGCCTTGAATGTTTGTAAGGCTGAGATCTAGATCCGATTCTACACTAGACAGCCCATTCAATGCAATTGAATATGGTAGGTAGATTGGAGGGAAGATCTCAAAGAGCCCCCTCATGTAGAATATAGAGAGACCTTCTTTGTATTATCAGATAGGAAGTTGGTAAATAGAGAAGAAAGGAGAGTCGAGACTCTGTTGCAAGTCTGAGCTCAAACACATTGTAAAGAGGCATTTTTTATTAATACAAACAGAAGCAGTTTTTCCTGCAAGTATTTATGTGTTGAATGAATGTCTATGTGTTTTCTTTATATGTTGTAGATGTATGTTATAGGTATGCATTTGCAGGGGTTGTTTGATTTCAGGGTTAGAGGTCTTTGAGGCTTCACACCAGGAGGGTGTGACAAAATGCTGTGGGTTTTGATAGTCATGCCTAGAGGGTGCATTTCTGAATTCTGTGGGTTCAGACAAAGGCATGTCAGGAGGGCACAGTAGCTAAAATCATTGTCTCATGGGAAGACCTCAAGGTTTTTGAATACCTTGGAGGTAAGGCTGTGTAAGAGAGACACAGTTTCAGAAAGAATCTCTAAGGAGTTCTATGAAGCTCCGCCAGGAGGGCATTGAGCACAGGCACAGGGTGTTGAGGAAGAACTCTGTTGTGAGTTCAACAGAAGTCAGAATCACTGAGGATTCTAAACACTCTGCCAGGTGGGCATTGAGTATATGTGTAGATAGGCACAGGAGAAAAGAACCCTTTGAGTTCTGGAAATTGAAGAAGAGTCCACAGAAAGATCTTCATAGGGTTGTTGAACACCCTGAAGACTCAACAATAAGTTGCTTTAGCAAGGAGTGCCAAGAGGGCATCATATTTCTCCATCTGCAGGAGAAGGAAGAAGGGTAAAATCCCTTAAGAGATTTGAGTAACGGGAAAGCTCAGAAGAGATATCACTTTGGGTGCAAAGACTCTTCAGAGGGCGCAGAAGTCAAAAGAACCCTTTGAGGATTCGAAAGGGCCAAGCTCAAGAGGGCAAGTGATTTTACACACACGGGTCGCAAGAGGTTGCAGAGGCCAAAGAGAGAGACAAGCCTTTGGAAGGTCTGAGTTTAGGGAAGCTCAAGAGGAACTGTGTCGTTGAGAATGTAGGCGAGACTCAAGGATCATAGAGCTCGTAGAGGGAGAAACAAAGGTTGAGGACTTTGGACACTTGGAGAATTCTTTCAAATTCAGGAAGAACATGCATGCTCAGGAGGAGCACAGCTGCCATCGGATCAGGCCAAGAAAGAGATATGGACCATTGGTTTTCCACGTCCAGGGAGCAGTAGGAGAGTGCACAGAGTGGGAGAGATCTGAAGCATCAGATCTTGCTCAGAATCATCGATAGCCGTTGGATCTGTTAGGAGTTTCACGGGGGTTAAGCCTTCGTGAATAGAGGTGAAAGTCCCGAAAGAGTGAGAGGATTGGGATTTCAGACTTCGGGATTTTGGAGGCCTTGAGGACAAGAGGTCGGGACACTCAATGGTGAAAGTCCCAAAATAGATCTGGACCGTCCGATTAAGTAAGGACAAGTGTTGTGAGATCACCCACTTCGGGTATTCAGACACTGAGAAACTCAGACGGAAGAGTTTTTTCGACTTCGCACCTGGAAAAGTCCCAAAAAGATCATAGTCATCCATCCATGGAGGACACATGGCGAAGATCGAGAGTCCATCGTTATTTCAGCTACCGGGGATTCAAGTTGACAGAGGGTTGTGTCACAGGGGGTCACAAGTCGCAAAATCATGAAATGACGAGGACTGTCCATCTGAGGGAGGACACGTGGCAACAATCTAGGCTTTCAGGAAAAACCCCGAAAGGAAAGGCCATTTTGGCAAATCAGAAATCAGGAATTCGGGAGTTCCGTTGACAAGAGGTCGGGCTCTCGTATTGATAAGTCCCAAAGGGAATAGGACTACAGTCATATGGGAAGTGGCCATACAGGCCAAGGCATAGCACAGGGGGCTAATTGTTTATTGAAGCCTTATCGGCATTTTGGGTATCGGAAAGATCAAGGGGATAGAGGTTCTCGACATCATAACTCTATGAGTCCCAAAACCCAAAATTCATGGTCGTGTATAGAAGACTGTGAGCAGGAAAGAAGGACCCGTGGATTAGGAAAATTGAGTTTCCAGTAGGGAATCAAAAGAGCTACTTCGGCTCGAAAAATTTGAAGAGAACAATCCTTAGACCGAGAGGTCGCATAGAGACTCTATTGAGACAGAGGAGGCATCTATGTCATCAATTTCACAACTAGGTGAGGAAAATATTATGTCGCATGGTGCAGTGCTCTACAGTATGTGCACATTGTACATGGATTTAGGTAGTCACGGGCTAATGTATTGGTTGATTACAATTGTAACATATAATCAGTCCTCTTCCTCCTCTACCAAAATTCCCTTTGCCTCAGCCTCTGCCAAAATTTCCTTTATTCCCTAGATTAAAATCTCTCTAATTATTATATTGTTGTCCACCTCCTTCTACTGGAACATTCTCCTCATGAATCATGCACATATCTGAAGTGCTCTCCTTCATTAAATCAAATGTGTGACAATCCTTCTCTTCATGTCCCACAGACGTACAAAAATTGCAAAATAAGTTCCTTGGGGCACTCTGATACTTTTGTAGTAATGGACACTCAGTTGGATGATGTCCCCATTTCTTACATATATCAAAATATCCCCCTCGTGGTAGTGGATTCAGTGCTCTAGTAGCCAAATACTGTGTGAAACATGGGCACTCAACCTTGTGATGGCCTTTAGTCCTACACTTGGTACACTAGACTTGATCATGTTTATCCTTTCCTTTTGTAAGTTATGTGATTTGAATTTTCAATGAAACCAATTATGTCTAAACTTGTGCCATCCCTCCACTATCTCCTACTGGATATGATTCCAATATCATTGCAATTTCTAGTGCCTCCTACTAGGATGCAACCTTCTGCTGAATCAATGGTCTATGAATGTGTGGTAGAAGTCTTGCAATAAACCATTCTTGATTTTGTTGATCAAGGATCTGAAAATATAGTCTACTCATCAAGTCCTTGAATATTTGATTGAATTCCCATACTGACTCAGTTTGCACCTGTTTAATGTCCTTCAGTTTTGTGATGTACTACGACTCATACTTTGGCTTCTTGAATTCTTTTAGCAATGATTATCATATATCTACCAATGTCTTGGCTTGTCCTGTAAGTTTAGTACTCTGCAACTTCATGTACGAGACTAGTGCATGTCCTCTAAATGTCATGTCCAAATGCACAATCTTCATAGCCTCGTTTTGGACATTCTTTGTGGCCCAAATTGTATCGTACAGAAATAGATGTTTTGGGTCCTCTGACCTGAATCCTTGGAACTCAGGAACTCTAAGGGTGTTGTCTACCCCTACCATGTTTCTTTGTGTAATCCCTCCTCTTGGTGATGATGGTTGACTCTAATTTTGTACACTGCTCTGATTGATACTACTTTGTCCTCCCTTGCTAACTACAAGTGTTTTTGATAAGTCGTAAAATATTATCTTTGATTGTGGTGACACACGTGGGGTCATTGATTCGACACAGGACTCATTATGAGTAGGACTTAATGGTTATTATATTATTGGAATATATTGGGACTCCTCTTATATGTGGTATTACCACGATTTGGACTATTGCAGAAGGTTATCTCCCCTCTTTCTCACTGTGTGGCTCACCTTTCTCAGCCCTAGTATTTCACCTCTTGTACCTCCTTCCTCCATGCAATACTCCAAACTCATCTTCTTCCTTTGGTATATCTTCTTCAGTCTTATGCATCCTCAATCCCTCCCTTCCTTCTTCATTTCTTCCTTCGTTCTCTTATTTTCTCATACTACCATCTTTTCATCCCTCAGCTCCCCTATGTGTGTGAATCCCCTTAGCAGTCGAATTCCATTTTCATCACACATGTTTCACAAAACATCATCTTTATCCATGTACCCAATGATTTCATGAACCTCCCACGCAGACCATTGAAAAAATCTCTTTCTGCAACACTATATGATTGGGTACAATCTACTGCAAACTTTGTAATGCACCCTCCTAGTATGTTATCCAACCAGAAATCAATTGCACGAGTAGTTGGATTACTTACAGAATTCGGTTTTCTTACTAACTCAGGTGTCCAATTCCTCAGTGTTGTTGTTCGGTACCTTCCAATGTTCTCCACTAATCTTTCTAGATTTCATGCAGTTCTATATACACATACCTTTTCATCAATTACTTGTCACTTATCTGAGGGTTTCTATTCTCTTTTTGAGCAAACTTTATTTCCTTCCTTTCCAACCATTATGAGATCTCTT
This sequence comes from Picea sitchensis, assembly GCA_010110895.2. Taxonomy (NCBI): domain Eukaryota; kingdom Viridiplantae; phylum Streptophyta; class Pinopsida; order Pinales; family Pinaceae; genus Picea; species Picea sitchensis. The sequence goes on from SNQJ01S0117960.1 coordinate 37,088, forward strand.
TCGTATTCAGCCTCCAAAACATTCCATCAATCACAAATTCTAGGTCCCAGCAACAGAACCATTTGTTGGCACTGCGTGTGGTTGTAAGAACCTAGGTTCAAGTTATCTTTTACCAACAAAACCCTCCAAACATAATCCCTTTTCGCATCACCTTCATGTATAAATTAAATCTCACCTGAGGTATCTATTGGAACAACAAGAACCAGGTTTCTGCATTAGTGATGGAATGGGAGGTGACCATTCTATTCATTCTTACTTATTGGTTTGGTGCACATAATTATGTCTTTATTCTTTGTGGGCTACTTAATGAATTCAAAGTCATATTATTATTATATTCCAGATTACAACATAACCCATTACTGTAACAATCATAACAATTGTGCAATTATTATACATAAGACAAATCTAATCTAATATGCATCTAGACAGAATCCATGAACAATCGCATAAAATACATTCAACACAGGGGTTAATGTGGTTCACCCAACTCTAGGCTACATCCACAATGACTAACTTCTTTATTATGCGGTTCATAATTTTTTCAGGATTTCATATTGCACTTACAAATATATATCATGGGTATCTTTCCCTCTACCTAGCCTAGTCTCTCTGTAGTGAAAGCCTTTCTCTCTCTTTGCATAATCTCAACACCCAGACATAGACTTCAATGATCACTTCTTCAATTCACTCTTAAGGGAGAACAACAACAACTAGTAGAACCCTTATTCTCCCAACCCATTACATATTTATACATAAATTCTAGGGATTAAAACCCTACTTAGTTCATTAAAACCCTATTACAATCCATGATAACTCAAGTTAACTTGTTGTTCGGGTTGTTTTCACCTGTTTTTCCATATACATGTTGTTTTTACACTCTGATTGTTGTTCTTCCTGCTTTTGTGCATCATTCTATCTTTAGCATGTCACACTGTCATCCTTTCGTTTCACTCATTTTCTTCTCCTTATTTATTATCTGATTTATTCATTTTATTACACGTTGTACTTATGGATACACCTCAAATGTGCACTCCCTAGTCTTCCTTCTTCTGTGCACATCTTCTATACTTAGAAATTTTATCAAAATTGTATCCAAAATGTTTTTCCAACAATGACCAAGACATCACATGTGTGGTCCAATAAATCTCAAGTAGAGGTGTGTCCCCCCTCAAAGTCTGCCAACATCCCATGATTTGGTTAAAATAATCGTGGAAAAATGGAGCGCCCTCAAAAAAATACCATGAAATGAGAGTCGAACATACGATGATGAGAAAATTTCCACCAAAAGCAAGGTGAAACCCCCTTATAAGATGGCATGTGTAACCAAAGTAGGGCACCCCATCAAGTGTGCAAGTTCCAAAAGGTAATAACCAACTCAAACACCTCTAACAAATTGTAACAATTTGGTCCATGTATGTAACTCTTGATTATTACAGCTCTCTGAGACATCCTCTAGGACACAAACTGAATGATTCGACCTGTGAGGAAGCCTGTGATTTGGGTGTGCTCATGAGATGGGTGTGTTTTTCCTCTCTAATATGGAGATGGAATGTTGGCTGCCCCTGTGTGGGTGAGGAATCCCATGAGTTGGGTGTTCCCATGAGATGGGTGTGTCGTTCCTCTCTGAGACATAGATGGAACATTGTGTGCCACTATGTGGGGTGAGGAAGCCCATGAGTTGGGTTTGTCGTTCTCTCTGAGACGGAGATGAAATGATGTGTAACCCTATGAGGGGTGAAGGATCCCATGTGATGGGTTTACTGTTCTCCTCTGTGTAGAGATTTGAGACAATGTGGTACTCCATATGATTTTCATGTGAGACGCGGTGAGATAAAGATTTGTTGAGTAGGAAGTCATTGTGGATGAGCATAGGTGGAGGTGATCCTAGTAGCTGAGCACTAGTGAGTGTGTTCCTAGATGATTCTCCTATGAGATGCAGTGAGATAGAGATCTATTGACTTCGACGTCCTTGTGGCTAAGAACAGGTGGGCGTGCCCCTAGTGGCTGAGAACTAATGGGTGTATGAGATCCCTTTCTATACTATCTAAGATTCATACTTACATGTAACCCTAATAGTGATATAAAGGGTACAGGTCGGCCCCACCATAAAGTAAAAGATAATTAATGTAAAAGATAATTATTATGGTAATTACTATTTATATTTTGAGTTATTGAGGTTGGCTCTATTGTGCCAATAGACACATCATTTGATGTGATAAGTCTTGTATAAATAAAGGTGAATCCCCATTGATGAAACACACTTAACATTGTGTCATCTCATGATTTCAAAAGTTTTGGTCTGAAATTATGAGAATTACAGCACCCTCTTGTGTGCTAAGTTTGGTGATGGTATGGCAGGTCTTTCTCTTGAGAATATAACAAAGGATTGGTTGGGTTTTATTCCCTTGTTGAGAAGGATTTCCCATGATACTTCTTGTGTTCTTGTGCATGGTTATTCTTCTTGTGATATTGGTTTATTGCAGCCATTGTGTTGCTGCAAAATGATTATGGTTCAGTTTATGCCAAACAATAAGAAAATTAAAATGCATCAGCTTGCCATAAAATTCAACATGGAATCAGAACACATCCTAAAGATGACCATATGAACATTGATAAATGAAGGCCATAGGATATGGATATGATAATTACCCCACTTCCACTTCAAGGGAAGTGATCACGGGATCAAATTTTGCTCAAAAATTCAAGTGCTCAGAATCGCTTCAAACCGGACGAGTGCGTAGGCCTCGTCGTTGTGAACCCAATGCAACTCGTTTTGTCTCAAACAGATGTTGGGAGAAAGAGATATAGCGATCTGTTCATCAAGTCAAACAGGCAAAAATTTTGGTGTTGACTGTACAGTCCGTACAGTCTGTACGGGCTGATGTGGCAGGGTCATACAGACTGTACGATGATGTGGCAGGAGTGACATGGCAAGTTTTTATTGGTTGGCAGTTGTCGAATCAGATAGTGACATGTGGAATTTCATTGGCTTATGGTAAGGTTCCACGTGGCCCAATCATGGGCTGCCACGTAGCACCCCTTTATTGGCTCATTATTGCTATGTAAAACTAATGGAGTCCGTGGGGTTCGACCCCCGGACCTCCCCACCGCACAATGCCTTTGCAAAGTCCGACCAACCAACATATCACACCGTGTCACTTGATATATATATGAGTTTTAAAATATTTATGTTTGAACCATTGTACATTGGTGCGGGGGTCGAGTCGGGGCCTAGCCCCGACCCGTGGTTTCATTGTATTACATATAACTGTGGTATAATATATATGGCGCGGGGTTGGTTATATAATATATAACCAATGTTTATATATGTATACGGGAGTTGCATTGCAATGGGCCCAGCCCATGGTCACATATCTATTACATATGACCCTTATGCTATATGGAAGTTTGCGCGCGGGAATTTTGAACGGTTGGCACGGTTTTGACCGTTGGCCCCTTTTTGCCAAACGAGTGGTCGTATGACCCATATGCCCAGGTGCCTAGGCGGTTAGGGGCTGGCGTGCCCTTAACCATCCTACAGTTTGCACCGTTGGTGCGGTTGTGCCCGGTGTTGGGTTTCTACGCCATATATTGCGTGTGAGCCAGGTTCAAACAACAAGGGTGCATTTTGTAGATGCAGAGACAAGAAGCTTGAAGAGGGAGACTTCCAGGAGGCCTAACTTCTTCATTTTTCGACCGATTGAGGTGTCGAAAGAGACCAGACAGGGGTTTTTGGATGCTCTGAAGCCATTGGAGCAGTCGGTTTGTCAGTTTGAGCATTGTAAGACATGTTTTTGAGTACTTTGTGAGAAATTAATAATAATGATCCATTGGAAGCTGGACCAGGAGATGTAGCCCAAGAGAGGGGTGAACTCCTTTATCAATTGTTGTGATTATGTGTTTATGTTCATTGATTATGTTGTTGTCTATATGTAATTTGCATAAGTAATCCTTTAATATATGTGTTGCAAACTGATCCATTTGCTTTAAACACATAACATTCACTTGCAATAATTTTCAAGTTTTTCAAGTCTTCTTCATTTTTAGATCAAGTTGGTATCAGAGCACTGGTTTTG
>SNQJ01S0117960.1:41173-56874 GCA_010110895.2 Picea sitchensis
TGCAGGAAGACACCATCCTTGACAGGAGAATGCGATCTTCGAAACGAGGAAATGTGGAGTATTTGCGAGATGGTCTTAACGGGACGAATCCAAGCAAGGCCAAGTGGATTGAGGTTGGAAGGGTGAGGGAACTTTACCCTCATATTCACATAGACTGAGAATAGTCTTTTGGAGGTCCAAAAGCTTCCCAATGGGGAGGTGTGATCAGGGGATCAAATTTTGCTCAAAACTTCAAAGTGCTCGGAATCACTTCAAACCGGACGAGAGCGTAGGCCTCGACGTTGCGAACCCAACGCAACTCGTTTCGTCTCAAACGGACATTGGGAGCAAGAGATATAGCAATTTGTTCATCAAGTCAAACATGCAAAAATTTTGGTGCTGACTGTATAGTCCGTACAGTCCGTACGGGCTGACGTGGCAGGGTCGTGCAGACCGTACGTTGATGTGGAAGGAGTGACGTGGCAAGTTTTTATTGGTTGGTATTTGTCGAATCAGATGGTGACATGTGGCATTTCATTAGATTATGGTAATGTGCCACGTGGCCCAATCATGGGCTGCCATGTGGCACCCCTTTATTGGCTCATTATTGCTATGTAAAACTAATGGAGTTCGTGGGGTTCGACCCCCGGACCTCCCCACCGCACAATTCCTTTGCAAAGTCCGACCAACCAACATATCACACCGTGTCACTTGATATATATATGAGTTTTAAAATATTTATGTTTGAACTATTGTACATTGGCGTGGGGGTCGGGCCGAGGCCTAGCCCCGACCCGTGGTTTCATTGTATTACATATAACCGTGGTATAATATATATGGCGCGGGGTTGGTTATATAATATATAACCAATATTTATATATGTATACAGGAGTTGCATTGCAACGGGCCCAGTCCGCGGTCACATATCTATTGCATATGACCCTTATGCTATGCGGAAGTTTACGCGCGGGAATTTTGAACGGTTGGCATGGTTTTGACCGTTGGCCCCTTTTTTCCAAATGAGTGGTCGTATGACCCATATGCCCAGGTGCCTAGGCGGTTAGGGGTTGGCGCGCCCTTAACCATCCTACAGTTTGCACCATTGGCGCGGTTGAGCCTGGTGTTGGGTTTCTACGCCATATATTGCGTGTGAGCCAGGTTCAAACAACAAGGGTGCATTTTGTAGATGCAGAGACAGCAAGCTTGAAGAGGGAGACTTCCAGGAGGCCTAACTTCTTCATTTTTTGACCGATTGAGGTGTCAAAAGAGACCAGACAGGGGTTTTTGGATGCTCTGAAGCCATTGGAGCAGTCGGTTTGTCAGTTTGAGCATTGTAAGACATGTTTTTGAGCACTTTTTGAGAAATTAATAATAATGATCCATTGGAAGCTGGACCAGGAGATGTATCCCAAGAGAGGGGTGAATTCCTTTATCAATTGTTGTGCTTATGTGTTTATGTTCATTGATTATGCTGTTGTCTATATGTAATTTTCATAAGTAATCCTTTAATTTATGTGTTGCAAACTGATCCATTTGCTTTAAACACATAACATTCACTTGCAATAATTTTCAAGTTTTTCAAGTCTTCTTCATTTTTAGATCAGGAAGGGTTGGACCCTCTCTATTAAAATTTTTGTGGTAAAGTAGACCTGGTTGAGTTCTGTGAAGAGGGTCGGTTGTCCAAAATAGGTTGGTCCTAGGCCTAAAACCATGACCGAGCCTTGCTTACAATATTATAGACAACATGAGAAGGCAGCCACCTGTCTCTTGGTGGATCGACCTGCTAAAGAAATAATAGTCATGGCCTAGAGAGGCTCAGTGTGATAGCCACAGGACTATTTTATGGAAGTTCTTGGGGAAGCCACTAAGGGACGTCATGACCTTAAATTTAAGCTCCTAAATTGTGGACTTAAAACCAAAATGGAAATCCTATTACAGTACTCTCTAAGGCAGTGAACTATCTAAAGCCTAATTTTAGAAGCAGATCCAAGGTATTTTTTGAGACTATTCAAAGAAGTGTAGTGTTCCAGTTTGTAAAGACCATCCAAACTTACAAGGTTACATAAGAATTTTGAGTTTTGATACTGATCTGATCCAAGGTTACACAATAATTTTGTGTTTATCTTATGGAAAACCTGAGGCCATCTTCTGTGTGAATTAGAGGCCAAATTTTTGACAGATATGAGGTGCATATCTGAGTGGGTTAAGAGGAGAATTGAGGCAGATATAAGGGAAATTTTAAGGAATATTATGAGGCTCAAATTCAATAGATTTGAGGTTGTGATGAAAGGAAATTTTGAAGAAATTTAGGCCTGTTATAAGGGAAAATTGAAGGGCAGATATGAGACAAGTATAAGTCTTAATCTGATGCAAGTCTGAGGAAGAACATGGCCGAGGTTTCTGGAATGTCTTTGAATCAATTATCATAGGTTTCTAATAAAGAGTTCTAACACAAGTTTCAGAGCAGTTCAAGTGGATAATTTAGATCTATCTTGGAAGAGGATTAACTCAGTGAGGAAGAAGAGTATAATGTTTGTATTTTGATCAGTTCAAGGTCATAGTTTTGTACAGACCTAAATCTACAATGTTGATACAGACTTCATTAGAGATATGTATGGTACAAGGTGGCTACAGGGGCAAACGAGTCTATGGAAAACAAGCGAGGAATGTCATTGCTCATCATGACAGTGACAAACAAGAAGAATCTCCATTGGTGTACACTCTCAAGTATGCACTTGTATACATTATTTGCATCATTTTCATAAGGGTACTTGCAGGAGGAAGGAACCCTTGGTGAAATCATGGATTCAGAGGAATCTCAGTGCATTCAAAGAAACAACACATTGGAAGTGAAGACTCCAAGTTTGATTGTTTTAAATTATCATGCCTCTAACCTACATTTCTAAGGTTTCTACATTACAAGTAGGTGTTGTAGATATGACAACAATCCTTAAATTGTTTTGATTCTAGAGATGTACTCATGAATCTCCTCTAGGAGATATTCTTGTCTTGTTTCCTTTCATTTGTTTTCTTGTATTCCGAGAAGGTTAACAAAAAAGGAAGTTGTTTATCCTTCATAATTCAGAGGGAGTCACTTGACTCAGAAGGATTAAAACTAATTGAGAAGAAGAGACAGTAACTTCCTCCTCTTCAACAGTCTAGAAGGAGATAGCCATTGATACAATTGATCCAGGTGTTCTAGTTGATATTCCCAGGGACTTTGCAGTAGGACATAAAAGGTCAGTCTAGACTTGACAAAATCTGCAAGAGGCAGAGAGACATGCAGCACATTCCAAGAGAGCTATATACCAAAGAGTTTTCGAGCTATTCTCCAACCATACTATTGATACAAAGCCTTCTTGTCATGGAGAAACAACATGTCGGCAGGTATGGAAATATGCCATGATAGAAGAGTATCAGTCCATTTTGAAGAATAATGTATGGGATATTGTTTCGAGATCAGAAGAGAATTTTGTAAGTGACTTCCAAGTGGATCTATAAATATCAAGCATGCAGCTGATGGAAGTGTCAAGAAATACAAAACGAGATTTGTAGTCATAGGATTCTCACAAGCAGAGAAAGTGGACTGTGATGAGACAAATTGATCTAGTAGCCCAATGCACTTCTATATGTACTATCATCCATGAGTTGAAAACTATATTGGACGGACGTAAAGACAACCTTTCTCAATGGTGAGGTTGAGGAAGAAATTTACATCGAGCAGCCAGAGAGATTTGTGATATACGATGAGAAATCTCATGTGTACAGGTTGAATAAATCCATGTATGGACTAAAGAAGACAACTCGTGCTTTCTACGAGAAGATGCATGGATTATTGATGACTTTGGGCTTGAGCAAGAGTGTTGTTTATCAAAACCTATATTATTACATTGTTGGTGATGAGAGCTTGATTTTGTTGACTTATTCATGAAGAATTGTTGTTGGATATATTCAAGCTTTGACTTATGATTTCGAGATGAAGGATATGGGTATGATGCACTACTTCTTGGGACAAGAAGTATGGCAAAGGACTGATGAGATTTTCCTGAGTTAGTGGGGATAATAAATAATATCAGTATGACAGAATGAAAAATCCATGCCTACACCAATGGTGATGGATTTGAAGAAAATGAATGATGATGATTCAGACGAGATTGCTCCATTGTTGATTGGATCACTGATGTATATGGTTAACACCAGACCCGATATATAGTATGCAGTGAAACATGTATTGAGATATCTATGAGGAAAATTTGGATATGGCCTGAGATATGCCTCTAGTGTAGACTTGAGTTTGCAGGGATATGTCGATTGGGAAGGGAGTGCAGTGGACCGGAAGAGAACATTCAATTGTTTTTTTACCTTGGGGTCTTCCATTGTTTCCTGGTGTAGCAGGAAACAAAACTCTATGGCCTTGAGTACCACAGAAGCAGAGTATATAGCACTTAGTGTGGTATTCTGCGAAGTAGTGTGGCTTTGCAAGATTTTGATAGATTTATTTGATCATGAGATGGATCATATTATTATTCATTGTGATAACTAGAGTTGTGTAAAGCTCTCTAAGAACCCTGTGTTTCATGATATATTGAAACATGTTGAGATAAAATATAATTATATCATAGACATGGTGCAAAGAAAAGAAGTACACATGCAGTATTTTCCTACACATGGGCAGATTGTATATATCTTCACAAAACCTCTTTCCAAGACAAAGTTTGAGTACTTCCATGAGAGACTAGCTTGGTGAAGAATACCTTCCTAACTAAGAGGGATTGTTGATGATTATTTCCAAGACGAAGTTTGAGTACTTCTGTGAGAGACTTGATTTGGTGGAGAATACCTCCCTAGTTGAGAGGGAGTGTTGATGACTACAGCCAAGACGAAGTTCAAGTACTTCCGTGCGAGACTTGGCCTGATGGAGAATGTCTCCCTAGCTAAGAGGGAGTGTTGATGATTATAGATGCGTGAGAAATCCTCCTGGACACATACTGAGTGATTCATTCTATGAGGAATCCCATGAGTTGGGTATTCCCATGAAATGGGTGTGTTGTTCCTCTCTAAGATAGAGATGGAATGTTGTGTGCCCATGTGTGGGGTGAGGAATCCCATGAGTTGGGTGTGCCCATGAGATGGGTGTGTAGTTCCTCTTTGAGACGGAGATGGAACACTGTGTCCCCCTGTGTGGGGTGAGGAAGCCCATGAGTTGGGTTTGTCATTCTCTCTGAGATGGAGAAGAAATGATGTGTAACCTTGTGAGGGGTGAAGGAGCCCATGTGATGGGTTTATTGTTCTCCTCTATGTAGAGAGTTGAGACGATGTGGTACTCTAGATGATTCTCCTATGAGACGCAATGAGATAGAGATATGTTGAGTAGGAAGTCACTATAGATGAGCACAGGTGAATGTGATCCTAGTGGTTGAGCACTAGTGAGTGTGTATCCAAATGATTCACCTGTGAGATGCAGTGAGATAGAGATATGTTAACTTGGACGTCCTTGTGGTTGAGCACAGGTAGACGTGCCCCTAGTGGTTGAGCACTAGTGGGTGTATGAGATACCTTGGTATATTTTCTAAGAGTAAGACTTACATGTAACCCTAATTGTGATGTAAAGGGTACATGTCGACCCCACCATAAAGTAAAATATAATTAATATGGTAATTGTTGATTATATTTTGAGTTATTGAGGTCTGACCTATTGTGCCAATAGACACATCATTTGATGTCATAAGTCTTATATAAATAAAGGTGAATCCCCATTGAGGAAACACACTTAACATTGTGTCATCTCATAATTTCATAAGTTGTGGTCTGAAATTATGAGAATTATAGCACCCTCTTATGTGCTTTCTTTGGTGATGGTGTGGGAGGTCTTTCTCTTGAGAATATAGAAAGGGATTGGTTGGGCTTTCTTCCCTTGTTGAGAAGGGTTTCCCAAGATACCTCTTGTGTTATTTTGCATGGTTATTCTTCTTGTGATATTAGTTTATTGTAGCCATTTTGTTGCTGCAAAATGATTATGGTTCAGTTTATGCTAAACAATAAGAAAATTAAAATGCATCAACTTAACATAAAATTCAACAGTAACAACCTAGTCCAAGTCTTCAACAACCTCCCATGTGTGATCCATCATAAAATTGTAGCTTGGAAGGTGTCTCATCATAGGCCTAAGTGTCTAGGCATGATGAAGACAACTAATTGTGACCCATATCAACATATTTTACTTTAACCTAAGTTTGACTTAGGAAAAGCATAAAAAAATTGCATTTAATATTTATTGGATTTATTACTCAGATTTCCTAAACTTTAAACTTAAAGAAATAAATATTTCACTTAATTGAACTTTCATGGTTCTTATAGAAAGTTCTCAAAGAGGGAAATATAGTCAAGTCAAAAGATAAAAGGTTGAGGGGAGAGGTGAATGGACACATTTAGCTGAGAAGTTGAAGAGAATGATTTGGCTGAGGAAGAGTTTGACTTAGCAAGTGGGTGATTTCATTGAGTGGAGTAGCAGCAAAAGGACGTACACTAGGTCGTACTAGCAGCGAGGAAGAGTCCAAGTTAAAGGGTCATAAAAAAATGATCTGAAGGGGTCATACATGCCAATTTTCAGAGGGTCGTACAGGTCGGGTTGTTGGTCTGAATTAGGGACGTACAAGGGCCGAGTTACTGGGAAGAATTTTTGGGTCGTACAACACTATTGGGTTGGGCCATACAACTATGGCTGTAAAAATTTTCTGTGTAATTATTCGTCGCTGTAAATTTCCTTTGAAGCCATAATAAATCACCTCTTTGTTGGTTTCCCCCACGCTGAGGTTTCCAAGGTAAAAATTATGTTTTGTATTTTTTATGTGCTTGGTTTCATGCTCATTTTCTGTTGTGCAAATTCGTTAAGGACTTAGCTATAATTTTTTGCATAATTTTCAGATTTAGAATTTTGTTAAATCTGAGTGAAAAAATATTAGCAAGTAAAAATTTTTGTTGGGTTTCAAAATTTTAACATGGTATCAGAGCTCAACCTCTGAATATAGAAATCAAGTCAATTTTAGGTGTAGACCTGAAGTAAAACTAGCAGAGGAGGTTGAAATGTTGAGGAGGGTGAGTGAGCTAAGGCAGCAAAGATATTGAAAATGCAAGGTTGATATTTGAGGGCATATTGGAGGGCACTTCTAACTTCATTCCATGGAGGGGGCTCATAGCTCTGGTTCTTGAAGAGAAAGGGTTATGGGAGTTTGTGGAAGGAACCCCAGTGCCCCAAGCAGATATAGCACAACTTACAGCTCATATCAAGAAGGATGTGAAGGAAAGAAAAATCATTATTGATGGGGTGAAGGACCATATCATTCCTCACCTGTCAGGAAATAAGATAGTCAAGGATATGTGGGAATATTTTACCAAATTGTACCAATAAAACAACTAGAGCATAAAGATGATGGTCAAAGATAAACTCAAGAGCACCAATATGGCCAGGGGATATTATGTTGCATCCTACCTCACCAAGTTCACTCATATCAGATATGAACTAGCAACAGTAGGGGAAGTCGTGGATGACACTGAGTTAGTGAGGATAGCCTTGAATGACTTCACCAAGTAGTGAGACGTGTTTTTCCAAGGAGTTGTGGCATGGGAGAAACTTCCCAACTGGAAGAGGATATGGGACAAATTCACTCAGAAGGAGTTGTGAGTTGGTACCTCACAAACCAACTAGCCAAAAATTGAGGAGAGGAGAATATTTCCCTAGCAAGCAAGGTAAAAACCAGAGCCAAGAAGGGCTCAAATTGGGGTCAGACTTCAAAAGGTGAAAAGAAGAAGGACCTAAGAAAAGTAAAAAAAAAAATATTGTCACAAACCAGGACACTTTTCCAGCCAATGCCCAAACAAGAACAATACCAACAAGAAGTCGCATATGGCAGCATCAACTTCAGTAGAAGTTGATGATTTGGTGACTAGATTTGAAAATGAGTTTTCACTCATTGCATGTCTTTCCAATTCAGCCACCAGTGAAATTTGGCACATTGACAATGGTGTCTCTAGTCACATGACTAGAGTGTATGATTACTTATCCATCCTGAAGGAGGAAAAGATAGACCTCTACATTGAGATGGGAAATAATTCCAAGTGTCAGGAAGAAAACCATGGGACAGTCACATTTCAGAAGGAGTATGAGAAGACATTGATGGTGAAGGACCTTTTGTATGTTTTGGGGATGACGAAAAACCTGATTTGTGTTTTATCCTTGGAGGATAGGGGCTACGTGGTCTCATTCTAGGATAGGAGAGTGTACATTCAACCCAAGGACTCAAAGACAACCAAAGTGATTGGAGTCATGAGAGAGAAGTTGTATAGGATTCAGTTCGACCCAGCCCAAGCATTGGTGAGAAGCAATTATGACATGGCAGAGGTGTGGCATAGGAGGATGGCACATTTGCATCATGGAGCACTCAAAATTCCCAAGGAGATAATAACAATCTTTCCATACTTCAGCACAAAGCATCATGAGGTATGCAATGGATGTAATATGGGGAAGTATACCAAGACAACATTTCCAAACAATGACAGCATGATAGGAGGCATTCTTGATTTGATACACTCAGACATATGTGGTCCCAGGTCATAAATATCCTTGAGTGGGTACAATTATTATGTCACATCCATTGATAATCATTCTAGAAAGACCTGGATCTATTTCATGAAGACCAAGGATGAGTTCTTCAGTTGGTTCCAATATTTCAAAGATCTTGTGGAGAAACAGACGGGGAGAAAGATCAAGACACTGAGATCTGACAATGGAGGTAAATACACCTCAAATTCCTTCAAGTATTTATGTGCAAATTCTAAGGTAAAGAGGGAGTTAAGTATTTCGTACAATCCTTAGCAGAATGGGGTGACAGAAAAGAAGAACAGGGCCATAGTTGGGGTTGCAAAGATAATTTTGTATGATTAGGATCTGCCTAGGTTCTTATGGGAAGAGGCTTGCAACATTGTAGTCTACATAGAGAACAGGAGTCCTCATAGGGTGTTGGAGAGAAATATTCTAGAGGAGGTATTTACAATGAATAAATCGGAGATTGCGCACTTCGATATATTTGGATGCCTAGTCTACTATCACATCCCCTTAGAGAAGAGGGAGAAGCTCGAGGCCAATGCTGAGAAGGGGATCTTATTTGGGTACAGTGAGACTTCTAAGGCATAGTGTATCTATATTCCATCTTTTAGGAAGGTAGTGGTCAGGGGGGATGTGAAGTTTGAGGAGGATAGAGCCCTTAAGAAGGCTCATGATATTGTTCCAGTAGCAGCAGGGGCTCATGAGCTTGAGACTCATAAGGAAGAGGAGACACAGGTTATAGGTACAAGTACATGTACAGATGCTCAGAATTCATAGAAGGAGGCTCCACCAGTATAGGATACTCCATCATCCAGGAGGAGGAAGACTAGATGGGTTGAGCAGGCCTTGAGAAAGGCTCGGGAGAACGTTGGCGCTCCTAGGACTTATGTCAATGATAGTAGAGCACCACAGATATTTTCCAAATACATGGCTCTAATGAGTGAGTTTTTAGAGGTTGACCCTTCTGTTAACACATAATATTGATCATGTTCTACAAGGATTATTTCATACTATCAAATAACATCCCACTCGAAGTTTGCAAGTTATATTTTAGTTGGTGGTGCAAACTAGCCCTATGAACTAGTTAAGGAAGAGGGTTGGAGGTTAGGTAGCTTGCAATCATCTGAGTCCAAATCTGAAATTACCAACATCAACCTCATAGCCATCAGGTACTCCATGAGATTTTTTGTCTTGTTTGGAGGTCAGGAAGGGTTTGGCTACTTGATTCTACTTTGGTGCTATGAACTGGCTCAGGCGCTGCTAATTTAGACAGACACTATGAAATGCGCTATGAAATGTGTTGAGGAAACTTTGTTCTAAGATTGATGAACTGGTATTTTTGACCAGTTTACTTCCAAGATGATTTATGGGTGAACCGGGACAAATTTTAAAAATGAAAAGGAGGTTATTTCCAAGCACGAACCCAATAACATTAACCTCTTTGTTTTTTCACACAGGTGTCATGGATTGGGAGGTTCGAAGGATAATTTCAGCCCTATTTTTTCATTTTTCATGATTTCCTGTTTGAGACATGTTTCTACGACACGTATTCTGGCCATATTGAGATGAATTTAAAGAAACTGAGAGAAGTTTTTCTTTAGAAAGAGATTATATACAAAAAAGGTTCTCATATTTTAGACAGAGGTTATAGTTTGAGATTACAAGTTGTTGAGGAAAAGATATGAAATGATCTTACTCAAGCATGTTCATACTCTGCTTGGATAGAGAAAAGTAGACGGGAATATCACCCTATGTTTATAGCCAACAAAAATAGCATCCTAACTCACAAGTATTAATTACGAGTGTTTGGGCTAGTCTTTTATCAACAAAAAGCTTGCTTGAAATTTAATTTTTATGTAATTTTCTAAACATATCAATTGCTGAAATAAATGTAAAGATAGAAGTAAAGTCACCAAGATGATAATCAAGACAGATGAGACATAAAGAAATCATTTATTTCATTCAAATTCACCAAAGAGTCATTTTATTTACAAAATCTCATGCAAAAAATTTGGACCAAAGTCAAACTTAGACATCCCTGATGGAACATACAAAAGGACCTCTGACAGAAAAGAAAAATTGAACTCTAAAAGTTGGATCAGCATGCCACAGATTGTTTCCCACTCGACTCTTCACAATATCCTTTGTCAGTCATGAAAATTAATTCACAAACAGACAATCATACACATACTATCAAAGATAGATCAACAACTCTGAAAAACAAGTGTTTGAATGACGTGATTCAACCCTAAATATTGTTGTCTACAATAAGACCATGCTATCATAAAAGAGAATTGGGCTTGTGATGAATAATGAATGAATGAAAACTAAACTATCTCAACATAAACTCAAAGAGAAAACCTTAGTATTCTTCTTCTTATATCCTCCTCGTGTTCCTCCCTTTCCTTTTGTTTTTAAACAAATTAGAATTGGTTGAAGTAGTTGAACCAACTTATTAGTTAAGTTAATTAAAAGACTCAACTAACTTTAGTTAGGGGGAAGAGTAATAATTATAATAAGGGTTATAAATAAATAATAACTAGTAGGTGGGACCCCTTGTGACTCCATTTAGTTCATAACAATCATAACATAACCATTAGTTAAGTAAAACACACCTCCTTGTGTCCCCCATAAACATATTCACTTTTGGAAAATTTAGCTCATGAAATTTGAAATTATTTTCAAAAATATTACTCATATATCCAAAATAAAACATGATGTCCAAAATTTCCTTAAGTCAACTGTCATCAACAATGGAAAAAAATAAAAAATAAAAATCCATATTTCTCAGTCTGCGATGCAACCCTTCCTTAATTGTTGTTGTCACCTTTTGATTTTTCTGAATTTGCCTTTGGTTGTGCAGAGCCTTTAGGCCTAATCTCATTGATCATGTGGGAACAATCGTCCCTAAAATGCATCCGGGAAGACACGGATTTTTCAAATCCATTAGTGGGTGTGGAAGGGGAAGCAATGGATTTTCCTTTATCAAGGGCATGGTGGGCCTCACTTTTCAATCTCTTGCTAGCATGGGAGGATTGCACTGGCGAGTGGTCAGGGCAGCTTGGAAAATGGGGTTAATAAATAGAGGATAAGGCAAGGACAAGTTGGGCTAGCCACGATGTTGGGAGACTGTCAAGTGGACAATCTCCTGCCATCCATCATTTTCAGGGACCTTGGGTTGCAATGAGACATGAGGAGATACGGGAATACCGGGGACTTGTGGGACTTGGAAATGAGGCCTTTCAAACCTAAGTTGGACTACTCCCTGCCCAATCCAATTGAAGAATCCAGCCTAAATTAATTGGCCAAGCTCTTGTGAATCAGCATCAAAATGTATGGAGAACCTAGGCCTTCTTGGGCCTCGGTTCCAATTACCTCTACCTATGTTTCCTCGGCCATGGATACATCAACTGAAAAAACTCATTCATGCATGTGTGAATGATTAGAAAATAGTCTTTTAAATAACCATACATGACATCTCTTAAAGATGTGAAATAGATTTGGCTCAGCAATGTATCAGACTCATGCAATCTAATCCACACAAATTGTTTTATTGTTTATCAATGAGAAGGGAGTGAAAAGGGTTCTGGGATATTTGAGGGGTTTGTATTGAGAGAAACATGATATAATGCAGGGGGAAAGAACATGATTATTGCTCAATGACAACAATAATCAACTGCAAATAAAACCAATAAAACATCACGGTAATCCACACAAGACACTGCCACTTTCAACTGCTTTAACACTGAAATTCTCTTCAGTGTAATCAATCTTAGAATAGGGAGTGAAAAAATGAATATGGGAAGGTGATGGGAGTTGTAATTAGCGGAAAATGAAATAATGGAAGGGAACAAAAAAAAGTGATTAATGTTCATAAAATTTATTAAGTGATCCATAATTGTGACTAAATAACAATTACTATGTATTTAACTAGTTCATTGTTCAAAATCAAATATCCAACACAATGCCATCACAAGACAGTAACCATTCCCACTTTGTTAACCATCAAAATCAACCACTGCCCATTCGACTCTTCAATCCATAAATATACTCAAAGTCATGTTTCCAAAATTAACAATGAAGTCACACTATCACTGCAATTAGGCCTGTACCTTTTTTTTTTAAATGAAATGATGTTCGTTAAACATATATGGAGGCAATAAACCAAAAATCCGGATTAAATTGCAAAACCCGAATTGACATTTGAATAGATAGCCAACATCCACCATTCCAACACAAGCTATGCACCGAATAATTCAATCATGCAAGTGTAACTCTGTCACTGTACAGACCCAATATCACTCTAAAAGGTTGGTCCATCTATCCAACATGACGAAGTATCAACAACATGCTTGTCTCAACAAATGATCGGATTGCAACAAAACATGCTTAAAAATTTGTGGGTACCCCCGAGTGTGAAACCCAAACTATCCATATTATACACAGTGTGCAGCCACCAAAACACCACGATGCAACATCTCCATTTGCAAAACCAAACACACAGTCACAGTAATAAATCAACCCATCATGTTGAGCCCTCAATCTATTACAATATTTCTTTGATTTAGTCATTGTAATTGACTTAGTTTTGTACAACTCGGCTTATACAATCAGACAATCATAAGCATGCAGTGGGTGTAGTTCATATAGTCATCTTGGTTGCTAACCATTGGCACAGTATTTCAAATCATAATGTTTTTACACAGTTGCAAAACTTCAGGAAGCACAACCCAATACACCTGAGCTAGTAATCATTTCATAACCAGAGCAGACTCATGAATGGCCAAAAAAAAACATACTTGTAATCGAACTCCTTAAAACGTGAGTTGGTCGAGCGGTTCCTCTCTGCTAAGAAATTGGAGCATAACCACAGCAGCAAGGTCGAACAATAGCCCAACTAGGGTGGTGGCTAGAAGAAGGAGTAAAGGTGACGTGCAGTAAATGCATGATACCTCCACCCACATCTCATTAATTCATCAATACATGCCAACAATTTCTTCATTAACACCATTGATCAAATCATGTATCGAAACCATCACCATATTAAAATCCAATAGCGCGACCATCCTATTCCTTAACTTGTGCCATATAAATCAACCATGTACCATATCACAAAGTTAAATCGCATAACCATTAGTGTCTATAACTTTGTCAAAATGCGCCACCCATATCTTATCCATCCAAATATACCATATTCATTTACCAATATAACTCAATTAAATCGTATAACCACCACTTGCTAGCTAGGATTCAACCATAATCATTATGTCCTTCATGCATGTAGTATAGTATATAAGATAGTTTAAATTCTTCCTCTTTGCAATTGTTTCATTGTTTCTTATTTCTTTCCAATTGTTTGTATGTGGTATAGTAAAATTGCAGAACTAGATACCTTTTATTTTGCATCCGTTATAGTATTTTGCCTTTCTCCAAACAGATAAAAATGATATCAATGAATAGCAAAGGTTGTAATAACATAAGGAACAAACACTTCATAAGCTCAAATCATAGCCAATAACAACAAGATCTCATCAAATATGTAAGTTGTGTCACACATCACCTCAATGTCAACTATGAACAGACCTGATCTTCAATAGTTCAAGGGGGTCCCACCTACTAGTATTATTAAACTTTTATAATAATAGGCTTTAGCAACACTTTGTGGGAGAAACTTTGTTGACATTTTTAATCATCAACAAACTGGCGAATCCACAGGGAAATTTGTTTTCAACTGATTTAGAACTCAGAACTCATGGTTTTGTAGACGAAGAATAGTAATTTTAGAAGACGTAACCAGAATAATTATGCAGCAGGGGGAAGTGGGTGGATTTAATGGAAAAATGACCGGGAATTTGGGAATAACTTATGAAAAATGTTAAGTATGAGGGAGTTTATCCTGGTATGCATAATCATCCAACCAGAATTGGATCTTATCTCAAGGTGAAAAATTGATGGATCTTCTCCTTTATTTCTTAATGGGCGAAGAAATGGAGAGAAGAAGCAGGAGATAACCAATCTCTTTACAAGACAGCAGTGGAAATATATAACAATTTCAAGGGTCCTTCAGAGGAGACATCATAATAGTTGTGTAAGATTGATTTTTATTGACTAACAATGCTTCACAGGAATGTCACTGTGGCAGGATTGATCCAACATCTTATTTTGACCAAACACTAAAAGATGATAGGGACAAAAAATCATAATATAAGTAACAATGCAGAAATTAAAATAGCAGCAATAAAAGATAAATGAAAAACAACAAGAAAATTTTAACTCGGAAAGATGAAGTCAAACAGAAAAGGAAGCACAAAAATTGAAAGCAAAGCTAGGCTACTAGTATACAGAAAAATCCAATCAGCATCAAAGCTTTTCACGTTGGTTCCTCGCAGTATTTCAAGCGAGGGATGTTAGCGTTGTAGGAAAACAATTCCTTCTGTAATTTCTTTAAAATGTAAGAGTTAGTGTCCAAGACAAAAGAAAATTGGGAAGGAGCCAACACTTGAAATTTTGATGTAATTATCAGCCCCTTGACGCACACGATTAAATCATCAAGATAGAGATGGAGACTGACCAATTCATCAAAAGTCGTGTGCACAGGTCTTCTAAAAGAAGTACTTGCGTCAAGTAAGATAGAAAGTAGGCATTGGTAAGGCATGGTACTCCAATTAGTGATAAGAGTGTTTTTGTAGGCATCTTCCCCTTTTACCTTGATCTTCTTGCAATCCAACAAAATTTCAACCAAGGGTCTTAATTGTGACTCTACAACCTATTGCAGAACCATTTCCATACTGAGGGAAGGGAAAGGGTTTCTCATAATAGTTTGCCTGAGAGTTTGAATATTGATACAGGTTCTAATATTCTCAGTGGTCCTCAAAGCAGGTTCCCAATTTGAAACCCATTCAGGATGGACTGAAAAAATAATCCCATCCCCTGAGAATTTTTCCAACTCCCTTTGAAAGGTTGTCTTTAAAGAAGAGTTAATAGATCTTTGTTCTTATAAAATTGGTTTCATTCCTTCCTTGATGGAAATATCATTTTGTAAAGAAACAGGATCAAAACCACTAAGATCCTTATAAGGCCAAGAAGAAACCTTTTGAAATTGACCAAGTAGCTTGGAAAA